>JARLTB010000052.1:6997500-7182500 GCA_030141615.1 Unio pictorum
ACACTAGACATTGTCAAGCACTGTTCTATCTTTTTGGTTTTAGTATACATACATTTCGTTGTTGTTGTTGTTGTTGTTGTTGTGGGGCTTAACACCAGTTTCCAGCACAAGATAGGCAATACGTTACGGCCAGTATAAATGGTGGAGGAAGAACCGGGAAAACCAGGGACGTCATTTCAATTTTTTCAAGGGGGGGGGGGACTTGACGGGTTTGCGAGCTTGTTATTTTTCGCATATAGGCACACACACACCCCACCCCGAAATGACGTCCATGAGGAAAACCATAGAAAGAACCACCGATCCACGAGAAGTTATTGGCAAGCTCCCTTACATACCCACAGTGGCCGAACCTAAGATTGGAACTCACGCAGAGGTGTGAGATGGCAGTGATCCGTAACGGTGAGCGTGTTAGACCACTCGACCACTCGGGGCCCAAATAAATTTCGTTTAAGTGCGAATACTTTCATACGTCTTAAATCACACAATAAAGGTTTCACAACTGCAGAATATGTTGCATATACCCATTTGGGTGACTGATTTAGGTCGATTTTGCATCAATTAATTTTGCCAATTTAGATAAAGTCAACAGCGGATCTTCGAATTATGACAGTACAATACATAAGACCATATTTTGTGCAACGGTCAAAATGTAAAGATATTCCTTTGATTTTCATTTTTTAATCCTTCTTATTAATGGAGAAATATGTAGATCCTATGGGATATCGAAAGAACTTACAATTTTCATTTTAATATCTTAATAAAAGTAAATTTGACTGTATTAACCGTGTCAGCGATTACGTACATATCCACAGTTCAATACCCAACCATGACAAATTAAACATATACATTCAATGTTCCCCGTTCGGTCGTCAAATTAGCAGATACCCTGAACAAAACATTATTTTATAGGTAGCTGACAGTTCGTTTATCTTAGCATATTCACACAGCACCAAAATATATCTTCCCATTTTCTCTAGCCAAGGGTCGTTGATTCGTGTATTTTCTAATCGATTTGGAACTTAGCATATCAACTACTCTCGCGGAGAGCGAATATGATCTACCTCGTACTCAATAGAACACGTCAACATAAGAGTTAATAACAACTTGTGTAACAAGCTACTGTAGATACAGAAGGACCGGGGACCAAGCTAACTTCGG
Organism: Unio pictorum; assembly: GCA_030141615.1. Taxonomy (NCBI): domain Eukaryota; kingdom Metazoa; phylum Mollusca; class Bivalvia; order Unionida; family Unionidae; genus Unio; species Unio pictorum. Next base: position 6,998,659 of record JARLTB010000052.1, read on the forward strand.
AAATACTTTGATGCAGTGATGTTAACTTAACCTCATAGAGCATATATCCAATCTATGTCGATAATTCCCATTTAAAAAAAAAAAACATCTCTGGCTACATACCATTTAAAGATTGACCAAGTAAAAGTATGAACGATAGAACTATTATTTTCATTGGTAACATCCTGGTCAATCCTATCGTGAATCCAATGGCAGAAAAATCCAAAAAGTGCTTGGTTTATTTTTTTAGATCATGGTTTGTTTCTTTCGGAGTAAATCTGGCCGAATAAAAGTATGATTATTATATAAATTACTGCGCCGACATAAATATATGATGCATATTTTAGTCTTACGGAAATGGCTGAGGTAGATCCGAATGGACATCACCGAATATCAGCAGAATGCATGCTGAAATGGCGAAGAATTATACATTAATAGGTAATAATAGGTAAAATAATAGCATGCGAAAATAATTGCAATGTATATATTGGTGCAAGTTTAATATAGAAAAGAGAATCTAAGGAATGATGCAATCGAGAAGTCATCACAAATACTATATCATTGTAACAAACGCTTTGGTGATGGGTGACATCACATGACGTCCTTTGAAAACAATGCACATGTATAATTTAAACTAGAAACATCTGTACTGGGCACGGAGGCCCTACCAATCTACCTAAAACTGTCTTAAACGCCAAAACTCACAGGAGTGTCTGAAAGTAGTTTATCAAGGTGCAAATATAAAAAATACAATTGAAAGAAACATGAATGATTAGAAAAAGGTCTATTTTGATCACTCTCTCTCTCTCTCTCTCTCTCTCTCTCTCTCTCTCTCTCTCTCTCTCTCTCTCTCTCAAACAAGCAAGCAAACAACGTTTAGGTAACCTGTTTATTCCTTATTGGCAATCTAGAATAGGATATTCTTTGAGAACTTGTTACCTTGGAATTTGTCGCCAAATTTTGGCTATAAGGAATATTTGGATTTTGCAACAGTGACAAAATTTATAAAATCTCTTGAATAATAATAATAATAATAATAATAATAATAATAATAATAATAATAATAATAATAATAATAATAATAATAAACTTTCTTTAACGGGAAAAACACATTTGACCATGACATGGGCCCATTTGCCATGTAGTCCTCAGTTTTCGTAATTGGCTATTTAAAAAAAAATTCAAGACCATGCACTTATTCAGGTACAGGCGCATACTCATTTATACCATACAGTATTTAGCATGAATGACTGTGACTATACTGGAAACGATGTACACGCATGAACAATATTGAATACCCAGGTACAAACATCCGAGCATAAGTCGTACGTATTATATATATATATATATATATATATATATATATATATATATATAGAATAAGATCTGGATATATTATTTATAGATCTAATGATAAAGTTATCTAAAAGTTATCTATTCGGTCAAGAAATAAATTTCTGTAATTATATTTTGAAAGAAGCGAGGCAATTTGAATTACGCATCCCAGTGGTAGGGAATTAGATACAGTAGGTGCTAATACATTAAATGAGCTTTTGTAATGATTGGCTTTTGACCACGTGATATGGAGATTGCTGGTAGCTGTCGATTTGAGATTACGCTCAGTATTGAATATCTTAGTTCAGTTGGGTTAGATATATAATCTGGAGAGAGACTGTTTAAAGACATATATATCATGATTCATTTAAAATAAAGAAAACGTTGGTTTTTTTTTTGTATAGGTAGCCATTACGGGTCCGTACGGAAATTAACAGACGGCGAGGTGAAGTTCGCGACGAAACGCGGTAGTTTGTATCGGTACGCCAAGAAAGGGACCGATACGTTTAAGCAAGTTGTGGTGCCCGTAGCAAAGCGTGAAGAAGTGCTTAGGCTAGCACATGAGAGTCTTCTCGGAAGCCACATGGGCGTGGCGAAGACCAGAGATAGGATGGTGAGGGCGTTTTATTGGCCAGGTGTACATGGGGATGTGAGGAGGTTTTGTTTGTCGTGTGACAAGTGTCAGCGAGTGGCACCTAAAACCTCCCATCACCCGGTGCCACTAGGAACCACCCCACTAATTGACGAATCTTTCTCGAGAGGGGCGATGGACTTGGTAGGTCCAATTAAGCCGGCGGCAGAAAGTGGTAATCGTTACATATTAACGGTAGTAGATTACGCTACCCGGTACCCGGAGGCAGTGGCCTTGAAAGCATTGACTCAGTCATGGTGGCTGAGGCCTTGTTAGGTGTATGGTCAAGAGTTGGAGTCTCAGAGGAGATACTGACTGACCAGGGGACGCAGTTCGTGAGCTAGGTGATAGGTTACTATCCATTAGACACCTGACGACTACCCCGTACCACCCGCAGTGCAATGGGTTGGTGGAGTGTTTCAATGGGACATTGCAACAGGCTCTGAAGAAGTTATGTGAAGGTCGACCTAGGTATTGGGATCGATACCTTCCAGCGATACTGTTTGCGTATCCAGAAGTACCACAGGCACGTTTGGGTTTTTCACCTTTCGAGTTAGTCTGTGGAAGGACGGTCAGGTGGCCCATGGCTGTGTTGAAACAATTATGGACGGATGAGCAAGCATCCGAGGAAGTGAGAACAACATACCAATATGTTGTTGACCTCCGTAACAAACTGGACGAAGTTCGTAAATTGGCTCAAGAAAATCTCTTCGACGCAAGGGGACGTCAAGCCAAATACTACAACAAAGGGACGAAGGAACGTCACTTTGAGGTGGGTGACAAGGTGTTGTTGTTGTTGCCGTTAGAGCACAACAAACTGCAAGTCTCATGGAGGGGACCATTTGAGGTAACGGAGAAGAAGGGTGGACAGAACTACCGTGTCCGAGTAGGGAACAAGGACAAGTTGTACCACATGAATCTCTTGAAACGTTACCGTGTAAGGGAAACACCCAAAGAGTTCGTGGTTGCTACAGTTATAACGGAAGAACTCGACGACAACGCAGGAGAGGCGGAAGTACTCCCTAGTTGTCCGTTGACGAGGAAGGAAACCTACGTTGATGTTGCACTTGACGTTACGTTAACGTCAGATCAACGTAAGGAGTCGGAGTCGGTAATCCAAGATTATTCTAGCGTTTTAACAGAACGATCTGACAAGACGGAATTGGAGGAGTTCACCTTGAAGCTACTAGATATGAAACCAGTGAAGTTAAGACCGTATCCACTACCCTATGCTAAATTAGGAACTGTCTGGAAGAAAAATCAATTCACGATAGATATGGAAGTTATAAACCAACTTATGGACGCATTACGACCGACCACTAAGACGGAAGTTCGACCTTATTTAGGTGTGTCAGGGTATTATAGAAGATATGTTGCAAACTTCAGCGCTATTGCAAGCCCATTGACTGACTTGACTCGGAAAAAGGCTCCGACAAAAGTAGTATGGATAGACGCATGTGAACGTGCATTTCAGACGTTAAAGGACAGACTAACGTCAGACGCCATAGTTAAATTGCCTGACGTGACACGAGATTTTGTCTTGAGGACAGACGCTTGTGATAGAGGTTTAGGAGCAGTGCTATTGCAAGAGCACGACGGAAGCTTATTCCCAGTTGCATATAGTAGCAGGAAATTGTCAACTGCAGAACTTAATTATTCGGTATCTGACAAAGAATGCTTGGCTATTATCTTTGGAATATCTAAATTCCGACGTTACTTGTTTGGCCGAAAATTTATGTTGGAAACAGACCACCAACCACTCGCCTATTTGGCTCAAGCGAAATTGACAAATGGACGATTAATGAGATGGTCACTATTTCTGCAACAATATCAAGTTCAGGTACGCTATATTAAGCAGCGAGAAAGTAGGATCTGATTGTTTAAGACGATTAGGGATGTCTGAGGTGAACAGGTCACCTGAGGACATGTAACGGAACCAGATTAGATCTCCAAACATTTGGAGAGTAAAATACCGATTTTACTCTTAAAGGAAGGGGGGGGGGGCTATATGAAATGCCAAATTTTCGGTCGATCTATTAATAAACCATTAGTTGTGTCCAGATAGCCATTAGTTAGATTTATGCACGCATGCGTCGCTATGCAAGAGACGGATCTGTATAGTAGGATGTGACCGTTGCACTAATTAAACGCTGTTTACACAGAAGCCGGGGCTGACTGCTGGCGACCTTTTAAAGTTTCATTTATCACGAAAAGTGTCAGAATTGAGAAAATGCAGAGATTCTATTACTTTAAAACCAGTAATGTCATATTGACCATGACGTAAGCGACTTTTAGAGGAAAGCGGGAGAAAATACATTTGATTATAATTGGTTACGGTTAAATAAGGGGTGTGTTTTCACCCGAAGATCTTTAGAACATAACATCGCACTAGCTAAATTAGAAGCCAGTCTTGAAAATTTCTCTGTAAGAGAGGAAGCCAAAGGTAGAATTATTTAATAAGGCTCCGGATGTTATTTTAGAGAAGTGCATCCGTTAAGGTTGAGTGACACACCAAAAACACACAAAGGTACTGTCACAATTCCATGTATATTGTAGATGCAATTTATATGATGTTTGCTTCGTTTAGAGGTGTGCAAAAATTTCGTTTGATAAATTTGTATAATTGATTTATTTTGACACATTTGTATAATAATGTGTTTTGTATTATGAACTGGAAGTGCTTGCATTAATTCATTTGATACATTTGTATAATAATGTGCTTTTGAATTATGAATTGGAATTCTTACCTTAATTCTTAGTTAAGAGTGACGTAGTGTTAATTTATGTCGTAAGAAAAAACACTATGCTGAGTTATGGATAGGGAGTGTTACGTTAATTATTGAATTTACCATATTGTTTGAATAATTATTGTGTTCAAAGAATTTAATGTATTACGTTAGTAAGGGGTTACAAGAATACATTTGAATTCACCAAATTTTGATTTCATAGATAATTTAGCGACAGTGTATACGATTCAACGCCTCGCTTTGTAGTACGTTAATGTATTAGGCAAAGGTAAAACGAATTAACAATTGGTTTAAATACATTCATTTGAGGACATGTGTAGTTAATTACTAGCCGTAAAATTGTTATCACTGATATAAATATCTGATTGTTCGAACTAGAAATAATGGATGGTCTCAACTGTAACCGTTGTAACGAGAGACTTAGGTTGTTTTAATTTTCTTTTGAAAGGAAGAAAATAGAGTTTTGGGGAAGTTCGTGAAGTTACGTGAATAGCGTCGTACACGTTGGAAAAAGAATTGAGAGGTGGAAATTGCAGTGTACGCATGAGACAGTGGACAAGTCCGGAATGAAGCGGTGACACCCACGAGTGCAGAGTATCTAGAAATTGGACGAGACAGCGACTTCTTGAAACAACCTTGAATTTAACAGTGAACGAGGATCAAGGGATAGCAGGTTATGGAAATCGAACAAAGCACTGACTTCGATTGTACCACTCGATCCTATGATGATTTTTAACTATCAGTAATAGAACGGCTAATTTGTTTAATTCTATTTCAAATCGTTTTGTAATTCGGTAAGAGTTGTATTTCTAAAAGTTCGTGTATTCCTAATGAAAGGAAGTTTCATAATTGTGTATATAATTGATTAAATTGTTTATTTATATTTACGGGGGCTCGGACTTGTTTTGTTCAATATATCTGCTCAGTTTACCATATTTACTATTCTCCTACTCGAACCGGGCATTATATCGAGGGCGGTCATCTCATAGATAACGAGTATCAAAAGGGAGTGGGTTATAGCTATTAGTATTATATGTTGTACAATACCCCTTGACAAGTGGGACTTAACACTTACCCTTTGACAGGTGGGGCTTGTGCAGTACTATACGAATAGTACTCAACCCGCGAGTAACCTGACAAAGTGGTTGGGGAGTTAGAAAATTTGTAAGCAATTTTAACAGAGTTATTGTTTTGACTTCCATTGCACATAGGTGATGGATGTGCATTCCAGCTGAGATGCTGATCAATGTAGATACTAAGATTTTTTAAATTTTGACAATAGATACGTTTAAATAATTTTGAGTTAGAAGTAAGTCCATGTTAGTAGATAGATTGATCCAATTTTCCTACATTTCGTTTTAGAAATATTAATATGCATTCTGTTTTGATTACACCAAACTGATATATTTTGACGTCGATTTGAAGTTTATTTTTAATGGAGTCTAGATATTTACCAGATAAATGCAATGTAGAGTCGTCAGCCAAAAGATCTGTGTTAGAGTGCGCTGGATACAAGTCTTAAGTAATTGATAAATAGCAGAAAAAGAAGAGACCCATATTTAGATCCTTTATGAACACCACTTAAGATAATGACTTGGTTCGGAAAATTATTTACCCGACAACCTGATGTATGTTAGTGAGATGCGACGTAAACGAGTATGGAGCAAAGCTGTAGGCTGCTTTTCAATCAATGAAGATTGCACTTGGCAGTTCGCCTGATTATACTGCTAGTAACCATTGTTTATACCTATTGTCAATGCAGTTTGACAATAATGCTTTTGCCGAAAAGCAGCTTGTCATTGATGTAGGAGTTGATACTTGTGAAGATATCTGAAAATGTGCTTGCTGACATGTTTTTCAAATAATTTATGAAAGTATTTGATAGGGGTCGATAGTTAGATGGGTCATTCTTTCCCTTTTTAAATTGCGAGTACTTTTGCCAACTCCAGTGACTCCGGGAATTGATGGGAAGTGATAATACAGTTAATTATTTCTTTCAACGACTCTGACATTGATAAAGCCGACATTTTCAGAGTTTTGGGGTGAATTCCTTCTGGACAAGCTAATTTGATTGTGTCAAGTTTATTGAGAATATCCAAAGTGTCACTTATTGTTATTAAGGGATTGTTGAATCTATCATGTTCTCGCACCCTTTCATTCACGAATTCAGTACGTTTGTCTAAATTATCTAATGTAAGATTAGATCAAGGGTTTGGGACATATTAATAAAACTGGTTCTGTTTGTTTTTTTTTTTTTTTTTTTTGTTTTGCAATACCGAGCGCATCAGTATAACTGCTGCCGTCAACTATAATTTCACACGGAGATTGACGTTACATTTCGTAAGTGATTCCAGATGGATCTGTTATCGGAGTTTGAAGCCATGGTTTCTTTGAAAAAGGAGCGCTTGCGTTTTAAATGAGTTTTTTTTTTTTTACTTTTTTCCGCTACAATAGATATTATGTAAAGTCTCTATATTTATGATAGTAGTTTCGTTTGCCTTGTGCCTCTGCGATTTCCTTGGTAGATCATTGTGTTTTGATAGTTTCATTTGTTTGATGCGTATGGAGGAGTGTTTATTTAGGATAGTACATACATACATACATGCATACATACATACATACATACATACATACATACATACATACATACATACATACATACATACATACATACATACATACATACATACATACATACATACATACATACATACATACATACATACATACATACATACATACACAAGGCTACACACATCTACATATATACACGCAGGTGTACATATAAACACATACACATGCATACAGATACATCACACTTATACGCATCCCCACGTGCACCGACTTTTGCTCGAGTCACCGTAATGGATGTTTAGAAGGAACGTTGACGTAAACAAACACATATGCACACCCATACATGTACGCATACCTATACACATGTGGAATGACATGAAACCATCCCCGTATGGAAAAAGAGAGCAGGAGGTGACAATCTGAGCCAGATAGCTATATATCTATGTGAGTTGTCATACAACACAATTTGCAGTCATGTATAATGTGTAAGTGTATATTTACGTATACATGAATGTAGACGTGTGTGTATATGTAAGCATCTATTTATTATTTTACTGACTGAAATTTTGTCACATGCGATAAGTTTCTTTTATTGTGTATATCGAACGTGTCACATACAATTTTGTTACAAATGTATATATATATATATATATATATATATATATATTTGCTGATGGCCCGTCAAAGTCTGCAATAAATGTTCATTATTTTCCAATGACTTTAAAATACACATTTTTTTCTATTTTATCTTTTAATCATTGTTTCATGTGCAAAAACTAAAAACTCTCATGCATTCACTGACATGTTAAAACAGCACAATAACTGAAATATGTACATATTTTATGTTCACAGGGCGACTACATTGTTCTGGATATTCTTCTACAATAATCGCAATCGTGCAGGGTAATGGTATCGCTTATCTTATTCTATTTTCATCTATATCAGTACTCGTACACTTGACTATCGACCTAGATATTGTACACATGTATGACTTGGATTATTTCGTGCGTGATTTTGTGTTTATAACTAACTACATGCTGACTCGATAACCTATGGAGCTAGTATGCATGGTCGTTTAATTGCTATTCTCACTTTTACCTGAAATTTTAGATTACTCAGTTCATCTTAAATTTCGTAAACTGAAAAACATGCATGATACAGGTTGTTATATAACTTAAACACCCAGAGCAAATGCGTGTTTCTTATATCAAAAAGCCATTAAGCATTGCGGCAATGGTTTACTATTTCGCATTGTCATGTATCTCTTCGTATCAGTACGACTGTACTAAATTTTGGATACCTTGAGATTAAAGGTTACTTTCAAGCACATACACGAATGGCGTTTATTAAGCTCATGTACAGGTCATTGACTCTGTGTGTGTGTGTGTGTGTATGTGTGTGTGTGTGTGTGAGAGAGAGAGAGAGAGAGAGAGAGAGAGAGAGAGAGAGAGAGAGAGAGAGAGAGAGAGAGAGTCCAGTATGTATAATAACATTAACCTCTTAATATATGAGCGCTAAAAAGGCTGATACGTGTACCATTTTTTTTTTTAAAAAGTCTTTTGGTATGATTCCATCAAGGTTTGAACCAGCCACCTCCCGCATCCCAGGCGAACCACTTAGGCTAAATAATAATAATAATAATAATAATAATAATAATAATAATAATAATAATAATAATAATAACAACAACAACAACAACAAGCAAGCAAGCATGCATAACAATAATCTTTTTAGCTCACAAGCTGTTTGAGGATCCACGCTGCTAACAGCAATAATTTATAAGTAATGCAGGCACCAACAGCTTGATACAACCAGTTGAAAGCTAGGGGTATATTTTTATTTTATTTTATGGTTTAACGCCATTTTTCAGCACAATATAGGCTAAACATGGCGGCAAGTATTAATGGTGGAGGAAGAACCCGGAAAACCCCAGGAAAGATCCACCGACCCACGAGAAGCTACTGGCAAGCTTTCTCACATAACTACATTAGTCGAATCTTAGACTCGAACTCACGCAGACAGAGGTGAGATGGCAGTGATCCGTAACGGATAGCGCTTTAGACCACTCGGCCACTCGGAGCCCCTATATTTTCTTTTGTAATGTATGTATGTATGTATGTATGTATGTATGTATGTATGTATGTATGTATGTATGTATGTATGTATGTATGTATGTATGTATGTATGTATGCATGCATGCATGCATGCATGCATGCATGCATGCATGCATGTATGTATGTATGTATGTATGTATGTTGTTGTTATAGGGTTGAACGCCATTTTTCAGCACAAGATAGGCTACATGGCGGCCAGTATTAATGGTGGATGAAGAACCCGAGAAAACAAAAACAAAACGGAAAGAACTACCGACCTACGAGAAGCTACTGGCAAGCTTTCTCACATACCACTTTGACTGCACCCGAGACTCGAACCCACGCAGACAGAGGTAAGATAGCATTGATATATAACGGAGAGCGCTTTAGACCACTCGGCCACACGGGGCCCCTGTATGTATCACTGTATGCATGTGTGTTTTTTGTGTATATGTGTACGTGCTAATCTCGGTGTGCCAGTGTGTGTGATGAAGACGAGATTGCATTCACCCATATTACATTTTTTTCAATCATAAGTTTGCTATTTCAATTAATAGGTAACTCATGACCGTTAGGTCTTTGAACTAATCTTCTAGTTTGAACTTCATCAGGGGATTTGCTTGAATATAATCATTATTTATTTTTTTATTTTGTTATTTTTTGGGGGGAGGAGGGGGGGCGTTTTTTTTCCCCTGATATAAAAAGATATATTGTTGACGTCCAAAGCTTAAGTTTTCGCTGGTTATTTTCCCAAAAGATTGTTCGTGGCGCTAATTTCATTCATATCTTTTCATGAATTGGCCGGGGATAAGAAGTGTAGATTTTGTAGCTTGATCTTTGCAAAATCTTCAAAAGTATCTGGTGAACCGATGAGCTGAATTATGCGACAGTCAAATCGAGTGAACATAGCTTCTCTTGAAGAGCCAAAAAATAATACCCGTAATGAAAGAAAAATAGTAATTAACTTCTAATATTACATGTCGATCGTTATGCAAGACCCACCACAATGTTCGATTAGGCTATGTAGAATGTTCATTGACGAAACTTAACCGTACCGCATTCACGCGCATACCCAACGGCAATTACGCTGAAACAGCAAAGATCACGATCTAGGATCGCATAATAATCATGCAGATAAGGGTCGGTGATTTTCTTTTAAAATCGCAAGAAAAACAATCGATATAGACCTTTATTTTTGTGTGCAGTATGTAACGGCATATTTGTATTCTTACTCTTCGTAGTTAATTGCTCGTTACACGCGATAGCGCACATATTTGCGTAAATAACTGTAATGTCATCCAAAATCAATTTTAGTTGCTAACTCTATTCGACCTCTTGTTTAAGATGAAGTCTAATAAGGAATATAAGACTATATCAGTGAATAGGTTTCTGATGCTGCTGTGAAGCTTGTTGGAAATTTAAGCAGTTTCTCGGGTAATTTGGCACATTATATTTAACATACGGCAGACGAAACTGTGGATCTTATCATTTGGATGATCCTTAATTTTATCATTTGACAAAAGTAAAAGAATTCATCCTTAAAATAGCTATATAAATGAATGAGATTTAAAGAATCTTTCCACTGTTCCCTTGCACTTGCTATGTAACCTGGCCTTTACAAAATGCCAAAAATGGTGGTTTTTGTTGTAGGCATTTCCTCGTTGAATTTGTAGCTGTCTTGAACAAGTATATAAATACGACAGTAATTCTTACAATGGATTTGGAACCAATATTAAATTAACTGCTGACCTCATTTCTTTTGCTCCTATTCCACAAAATAACAACCCAAATTCTCACAATATTTTTGTAACCCTTTTAGAGTTACGAATCTTAAATATCACACTTACCAATTATAAACTGATAGGAAAAATTAAAATCACAACACTTTATATTCAATGCATTTATTCAACAATTAACAGTCATAAACATATTATGTTTTCCAATTAAAAAGTAGACGTTTCAGGTGTCAAAATCAATGGGGTGGCGGATATGTAAGGGATTTATAATATTTCCAGCACTAAAACCGACTTTGATATTGATGCAAATGCATAATGTAAGTAGTATATGTTTTGTGCATTCCTGACCAGTCACATCTTTATGCTTCATCATCTCATTTAAGGATACGCGTATCCGAAAAATAAAAATTTAAAACTCACTAGACCGGTCAGGGTTGGGAAAGGTTTATATAATGTCGACTCCAGCGATTTGTATTTCAATAAATGCATATCATTATTGATATTATTATTATTATTATTATTATTATTATTATTATTATTATTATTATTATTAGTCGCATCAAGTACTGGTTTAATTCAAGAAACGTGCCATACCACTTGGTCAGAGAACACGGCCCGTGGAATACGCGTGGCCCTACAGTAGGAAATATACAAAAAGAGTATATATAAATACTATTGTTAGCTGGCTTACAAGCTTCTAAAACTATTTTCTGCCGTCAACTGGAATAAAAACAACATGGAAACAATGATTTAATATAAGTGAGCTGTTTTTCTTTTTAAAACAAAGACCACAATATTATGAAACGTTTCAATATAAAGCTAGTATATAATAGCTAGATTCCTCTTATAAGCAAGTACGTATTGTAGATATAAAAAAAAAATTTTTTCTAACTGTTCACTTAAATTGAAAAAGATGAAAGATAAAATTGGAATTTTGGTGGAAAAGATATTAATATGACTGTTAAAATGAGTCTGAATCTCGTCAATGTTAATGCCATTCAGAGAATACAAAAAGTTAGTGATTTGTCATCGTTATTTGGATCGGTCCTACAATGTTATCTACCTAATCTGTTTTTATTTCTACTGAAACTGTAAGACAAAACTTCAAACAACATTAGTGAATATCTATAGGGTCATTACTTGTAAATAATATCAAATACCGTACCTAACGACTCTTTTATTTAAAGTAAGTTACCGTCTATACTCGCTTATAAGTAGTGAAACAACAAACATCCTAATCTGCTGTTGCATAATGCACCTGCTAATCAGGATGAATGGTGTTTGTTTTACTGATGACAATTAACAAACTGATTGACCAAGATCAGCTGGCGCTTTATACAACGTAAGATCTGGGTCTGTGCATTTTACAGTTGGACTCGACTTATAGGTAAGTATAGACGACATTATTGCACAACAATCGTGACAATGCAAATGAAAACGTGATAAGAAACCCGATAGTCTATTAGGAGTTGGAACGATGGGCATAAAATCAGACCAAATCTCTTTCAGGACAGAACATAAAGTACGTTGTAAATAAAATTTTCTTTGTGTTCCAATCTCCTCGATATCACAACCCGAATGGTAAACATATACCTAAACTGCGACGACTTACTATACTACTCCAATTCTGTCATGTTATTCTTAGGAATATATTTAAACACATCAGTGAAAGCAGCAGTAGTAGTTGAAGTAGTAGTAGCAGTAATAGCTGCATATCGTGAGATTGATAAGTATGTTTGTGCATCTAGAATTTCAAAAAATTACCTTATTTACATGCCATAACTGCAGTTCTGTTTTTTTTTATATATATATCTTCCCTTAGTCAATAATAATTGCCGTATTCGTGATTAACCATTCGTTACGTCATTTCATTACTAGAAGACTATTTTGCCTATTAGAAATATTTCAAAACTCATAGATCCAAATACAGTGAACGATGCCTGGCGTAATCATTATGTCACAATACTAGAGTGCAGCTGGCAGTTGTTATCATAACTTATAAAGGCACACATAAACGTTTATAATGACTAACTCCAGATATGAAAAAGGACACTTATTATAACTCGCATCCCTGCAGATTCAGAAAAACTGAAAATGATTGTTTTAAAACTACTCTTTAAATGCGTCATTTAATTTTATTCGTTATAATGCATGGCGCAGTTAATAGTTATAGATGTTGCTGTATATTTGTAGGTATGATATATATATATATATGTGTGTGTGTGTGTGTGTGTGTGTGTGTGTGTGTACTTTTATGTTTACAATGTTTTTACTTTATATCTATATTTTAATTTAGAGGTATGGACTTTGAAGTCTGAAATAAAGAATTCTTATTCTTATTATTAATGACTCAATTCTTATCCATTTATATTTGAAAAAAGTCCATATCTACAACACAAATTAACATAAGTTCATTTCAAGATTAGAAATTCGTTATTGCCAAGTACTTATTTTTTGTTTAAAACGAACTTTGGGCCTACATTTGGTCAATAGGACTAGTAATATGGGCTACTATAGCGTCAAGGGAAAATCCATTCAAAAAGGGTTTGGGCTACTATGGCGTCAAGATTTATAGCGTCAAGGGAAAATCCAGTCAAAAAGGGCTTGGGGCACTATAGCGTCAAACATAGTGCGGCACTATAGCGTCAAGGGGAATTGAACATAGTGCGGCGCTATAGCGTCAAGGGGAATTTAACATGGGAACTATTTGGGACAATCTAGCGACAAGGGAAATTGAACATGGGAAATATTATTTGTATTTTGGACTGTCTAGCTACAAGAGAAATAGAGGCAAAGAAAGCTAATATCTTTACGAGGCATATGAATGGCCCTGAAAACAAGCCACACAATCTCCTATCAAAACAGAAGGGAAGGAAAATAAAATCACACAATCTCATATACACACAGAAGGAAAGGAAAACAAAACAAGGATAATTAAGAACACCATACATTATATATGAAATATGTTCATTGTTTTCATTCATTCATCAATTTAGTAAAATGGTAGTGTGATATTTATTGTCGACTGACTTCTTAACATATCTCAAATTTAAGGGATGTCCTGTGTTTCTAAGAACACTCTACAAACAATGTTGCCAAGTTTTAACAAATCTAAGTCGAAGGGGAAAAAACAGCAGCACCAAAATCTGCATTGTTCTATCGACAGTCTAAGATGTATGTTTTGATTTGAAATTCAAAGTTAACCATAGGCAGGGTCATAAAGTGCAATGTCACTCGCGTCAATCATTGTTACATTGTTACAATTCTTCCGAACGTGTGTTTTGGTTCTGGTATTTTTATTTCAAAGTTAGCCATACGCAGGGTTATACAGTGCAAGATCACTCGCGTCATGAATGAAATAGTTTTGTATTTGTTTCCTTTCTAAAAAACGGTAGATCTCACCCTTAAAAAAATTTCCGTGACACATTGCAGTGCCAAAAATAAACATAAACCTCCGATACCTGAATTGTACAAGTTTGTCAACTCAAGATTTTATTTCATCCAACGATTTACTGATTGACATTTTGTAAGGGTGTAGCGTTTTGAAAATCAAATTACATGATAAACGAAAATTATAGTGCCTACTGATTAAAATTTTGGAGAGGTATCTTCAAACGGGAACATCTACCATTAGGATTTACATCAAACGTATTACTACGGAGAGAGAGAGAGAGAGAGAGAGAGAGAGAGAGAGAGAGAGAGAGAGAGAGACTATGTTATACCTACTTTTAAAAAGAATCAGGACACTTACGCTTGTTTTTGTGGTATATTTTCCCTTAGAAAAATTCAAAGAAACACACATCCGACGAAGAAAATCAAATCCATAGGAAAGGTCCACGATTTTAAAATATCACCAGAGTGAAACGATGTCAAATACGACTAAAACGTTCTCACAAAATAGGTAATCCAAATACGCTGTGATGTATTTGGCTATAAAATTGACATAATTTTTGTGTGATCGCCCAGGATACGATTGTTCTTGCTTTAGTTTGACTTCTCTTTTTATATAAATAATCTAGCGGTGAAACACGACCTATCTCGAAACTAGGTGAAGAGCTACTGAAGTCAATTCGAAGTGAACGCGGTAAGAAAATTAATCTAGCCAATGAAATTGTTTATGATGAGTGATGCAATGTTTTGTACGAAGTTGGTATGGCAAAAAAATAAAATAAATACGCTCTCAAGTTGTTCCCATTGCAGTGCAGACTGGAATGTGAACTTAAATCCCTCCGTTGTTTATTGTAACATTACTTCTTACCACATTAACTTCTGAATGGTCACAGTACTCGTACCATTTCTTTTTACCACATCAGCTACTGAACGGTCAGAGTACTGGTTCGCATTTTGAAACTGACAATTTATTTGTATCTCATTTAAACATTTTGATGTACACACTTACATCGGTATAGTTAGGAGTGGTGCAGTATTAAGTGGCATAGTTTTTTGTTTCTTTTTTTTTTCTTTCTTTTCTTTTCAAACTTTTGAATCTAGGATTTGTACGAATTAACGAAGCAGGTTCAGTGAACCTCAAGGATAAAAACCCAAGTTGTCTGCCTATTGATGTGAATATTTACATCAAAAACAATATGACCTGCAAAACACAAAGATATACGGCAAGCATGATTAGAATGAACACAACAACACCTAACTAGTACCAAAGAGATGTGTTTCTTCACGTTCGCGTAACTTAGAGTTTCAACCCTCTTTCAAGACAAACTTGGTATCCTTTTGTATCCTTTTGTGAGCTTTGTTATAGACTATAGTATATAAAATTTCAGCAACAAACTAAACAACATAACAACGGTTACAACAATAGAAATCGCGAAATGGTCTATTAAAAAAGAAATGCGTTTAAAAAATAATTAAAGATTAACGATGGCTAAGCAATATAACCGAATTTAAGAAAGGCAATGACATTTGTATATAGGCCTTTCACCTTTATATGTATGCGGATGTAATCTGCCATGTATTAACAGCTTGAAAAAAGTATACGCAAAGAGAAACCTCAATTCAAACTGACTTTTTCAGATTTATTCCTTCTTTTTATTTTTTGGGAACACACTTAAACACTATTCAAGGGTGGAACAGTGAAAATACACATATCAAAACAAACCATACAATTTACTATCCAGACACGGGAAGCAGCCAAAATAAAACATACAATTTACTATCCACACACGGAAAGCAGCCAAAACACACCACATAATCTACAATCCAATATCACACTATCTATCATCCACACACGGGAAGGAGCCAAAACAAACCACATAATCTACAATCCAATCTCGTACAATCTTCCATCCACAAACCGGTAAGCAGCCGAAACAAATCACATACTATACTATCCAAAGTCACACAGTCTACCATCCACACACGGGAAGCAGCCAAAACAAACCACATAATTTACTATCCAATATAACGCCATCTACCATCCACACACACGAGGAATCATCCAAAACAAAACATACAATTTACTATCTACGCACTGGAAAGCAGCCAAAACAAGCCACATAATCTACTATCCAATATCACACAATCTACCATCCACAAACGGGGAAGCAGCCCAAGAAAAAAACATACAATTTACTATCCACACCGGGAAGCAGCCAAAACAAACCACATAATATACTATCCAATATCACAAACTCTATCATCCACACACGGGAAGCAGCCAAAACAAATCACATAATCTACTATCCAATGTCATACAATATGCCATCCACAAACGGGGAAGCAGCCAAAATAAAACATACAATTTGATATCCACACACGGGAAGCAGCCCAAAAAAGACACACAATTTACTATCCACACACGGGAAGCAGCCAAAATAAATCACATAATCTACTATCCAATATAATGCAATCTACCATCCACAAACGGGTAAGGAGCCAAAATAAAACATACAATTTACTATCCACACACGGGAATCAGCCTAAACAAACCACATAATCTACAATCCAATATCATACAATCTTTCACCCACACACCGGTAAGCAGCCAAAACAAACCACATAATCTACTATCCAAATTCACACAATCTACCATCCACACACACGGGGAAGGAGCCAAAACAAACCATATAATCTACTATCCAATATCACACCATCTACCATCCACACACACGGGGAAGCAGCTAAAACAAAACATACAATTTACTATCTACGCACGGGGAAGCAACTAAAACAAACCACATAATCTACTATCCAATATCACACCATCTACCATCCACACACCGGTAAGCAGCCAAAATATAACATACAATTTAATATCCCCAGATGGGGAAGCAGCCAAAAAAAACAATATAATCTACTATCCAAAATCACACAATCTACCATCCACACACACGGGGAAGAAGCCAAACAAACCACATAATCTATTATCCAAAATCACACCATCTACCATCCACACACCGGTAAGCAGCCAAAATAAAACATACTATTTACTATCCCCACACGGGGAAGCAGCCAAAAAAAAATCAACAATATAATCTACTATCCAAAATCACACAATCTACCATCCACACACACGGGCAAGAAGCCAAAACAAAACATACAATTTACTATCTATACACGGGGAAGCAGCCGAATCAAAACGGTTTAGTGTTGGAAACGTTTGGATAGTTTGATGTGAGGGATAGAAAGAAGTCAAAGAGCATCTCTATTTTAAAAAATGTAAAACAAACGACAGACGCATTGGTTTCAAAAGAAATTTTTAATTCAAATAACAAACAACTAACAAAACACAATTTTTTTTTTCAACTAACAAACATTGATTCCGAAAAACAGTGTACGAATTACGGTTCAAAAGGTAATAAAGTTCCCAAGTATCCATTTAATGTGTGGACTTTTTTTCTTCACAGGTGATGATAAGTTATCAATTCGATCCAGATTGTTTGCTTGAAAAGGTCTGTCGAGTAACTGTTTGTCTCCTTAATCTTGGCCAAGAGAGCTCCGATGTGATCAATTTCTCGAGCAAACAATGGAGAAGAAGAATGATCACGCAAGTTTTTATACCACTGAAGTAACACGGATTCTTCTGATATGAGACTCCAAGCTTCGTTCAGATAATCGTCCAATTTTTCTTCTTGATTCATCATCAAACATTTATCGTGTTGAATTTGACTGGGATGATCGTTTTGACATACATAACAACCTTTCTTAATCATGTCCCTCATTTTATCCTCCAAGTGTTTGGCAAAAGAAGGTGTCTAAATGTTGTTCCTGTGCTGGCCATCTCGACTGCATTATCACTACTTCTTCTTTTTGGTCTTGGGGATTTGTTTTCTCTGTAACCTCCCATTCAATTTCCATTGATTCTCCACTGTTCAAAGAAGGACAAGGGGCTTCCATAGTTTCTAATAGTCTAGAATTACTTCTCTCAAACTGTTAATTTCTATGGTATTATCAAATTCAGCATACAGAATGACATTCACCGTTTCTTCAAGAGCCCCTGCAAACTGAAGTTCCACACGCTGTTGCACAGATGTTAAAGGGTGGAAATGTCCTTCGTCGCTGCCTTGGTCTGGAGTGAAATCAAAAGCCCACAAAGTGTAACCTCTGCATAGTTGTCGTAGGAAATACCGTGACTGGTGTTGGTTCCTAACTGTCCTGTGGATTCGTACAGCGACAAGTACTATCTCAAGTAATTCTTCTGGGCAAAGTCGGGTTCGAAGGGTCGGGTACACAAAGTTTTGCCATTGCGACTGACTTCGATTTTGGATACTTTGCAGTGCTTAAATTGGAAAGGAATTTGATCGTGGGTACCGTTGAGGGCTGCATTGCTGACGATACCAACGAATAAACGTTTGGGTAACTGTTCTTGGAACAGATGATCTTCGATCTTAGATCGGAGTCCAGTGGCAATGGTGAAAGTTTTTACTTCCACGTGTCGTATCGGATACATGGCTGTCGTTCTGCTCAAAGTGTGACTGATATCATTTCCCACTTTAAGTAACACTTCCACACGACGCACGTATAACCTGGCTTCTTGGATAATGGTTTTGTATTCGTTGTCATGAGCCATCAAATGGAACGCACTACTGCTACGATTCAGTCTCAAGCGAATATCCACACCGTTCAGCAAATACTTCTCTTGAAACCACATGTCCAAATGCAAACGATCGAACAGTTCTAAACTACGTCCTTGCAGAATTTTCTTTCGACGCTCGTTAAAACCCACATTGTGAGGATCGTCATCTACGGTCAAGGCTGTGTCGTTAAACTTATTATCACCTGCTGTGTCAGGTTTCCAAACCACGCAAGCATCTAAATGAGTGTTCTTGGCTTCTTTTCCGTACGTCGAGAGATTTTCGAGGTACGCTCGGTAAGGGTAAGTATCCATGCTGCTGCTCACCAGTTTGTTATTCATGTACAAATCCACATCGCTGAACAAGGAATGCATGTAATTGTTGACGGGAGCTACTCGGGCATCGGCTCCTGGAACTCAGTTGTCCGTTTTAATCACTTTCACTTTCAAATACAAGTAACTACTGTTCAGATCGATATAATCTCGGGTTGCTCTTTGATTTAAAACTCGATGGGAGCTGAATCCGCCAAAGAGGAGACGGGATGAAATTCAACCCATTGGGTTTCTTGCATGGTCATCATTGTGACTTGGAACAGTCACAAGATTCTTGGTGCATCATTTTTTCTCAGTCTCTATGTTTTGCTTTAAATAATCAAAACTGTCTAAGTCTCGAACGGTTTTTTTTCTTAGTCTTTCTAACTATACAGGTATAGAGACTTTTGGAAGGATGTATTCGTAGTCGCTTTCTGCTTGTCCTTGCTGTGTCCTCAGGGAAGCAGGAATGCCAGACTCGGTACCGTTTAGAGCATTTATAGGACTTTCTCGTTGACCCAAAATTTCTTTACCCGTTTGAAGCAGGACATTGTTGCCTGCTCTCAAGAAAGCTTCTTTGGGGTTTTGTTTGTCAATGAGAACATTTTGAAGAAATTCTTTGCCGTGAGTCATATCTTCTAAACCATGTCCATGCCTAGCGACTATTCGGTACACAGGATGCATCAATTTTCAGTTGTTAGAGAATCGTTTTTGAAAATGGAGTTTCACTGTGACTTTCCCTTTGGTAAATGGAATATTTAGTCCTAGATCTCTTTTTATAGTAATGTTGACATTGTCAAAATACGACTTACTGACAGGCAAATAATGAGGATGTACAAATTCGCGGTGAATATGATATGATAGGTATTTCCACCTTCATTTTCAGCGATCATGGCAGAATCCACTTTGAAAGGAATGACAAGCAGTAACGGCACAGAGGTGTGTCCCACGACGTTGTACTCCACCACATTGGAGTATACAACCATCAAGTTGAGTCCTTGGTTCATTTCTACAAGGAATCAAAAATATTTCGCAAAATCCAAGTTAATAGTTATGGCTGGTATTTCTTTTTTCTTGACCAACCTGAAGTCTCCACCCAAAATATCATACAATTCAGGACAAAAGGTAATGTCCATTATTTTATCCTCTGAAAATTTGATCATTAGTCTACGAGCCACTTTATGGTACTCAAAGGTAACACTTGTTTTGGCTTTCTCCATGGCTTCACCAAACAAAGTATTGAACCTGGTTACAATCGTATTCACTGAATGTTGACCACTAAAATAATAACCTGCAGGAATGGTTAACAGATAGGTGGACCGTTTAGTTTTGGGGTCCTGTGTTTTCATCGGGTCACTGAAGTGATGCGTTCGTCTAATATTTGTTGCAATTGCTCGTCATACACTTCTACTGAAAAACTGTTTTGATTTTCGACGATGTTTTTGATTTGTGTATGGTGTATAATTTCCACCAAAGCCACTTCCCAATGAGCATATTGATCCAAATGAATGACTTGTGGTAATTTAGCCGTGTAACAGCACAATGTGTTGTTAGGAAACACCTCTATGGAACTGTCACTGGGTAACGTTAAGTAAAATTGGTTAATATTGTTGTCATAATTCCAAAGTTTTCCTGTCGGAGGGGTCACTCGAGGTTAAAGGAGTGTCTAAAAGAGGATTGTGATTGACGGGGTGACTGTTAGGAGAATGACTGACGTTGGACGCAAGGCTCCCAATATTGTTACTGTTGTTCCCGTTGTAAGAGTATTACAGGGAAGGATTAGGAAGAAGATAACCGATGAAACTGCTGAGTAAAATGGTCCACAATTGTTTGTCTCCTTGCTGCAAACTCAAATTAGCAATGGCTGCACCGATGACACAATACATCACAAAGATTTGACAGAAAAAGACGATTTGGGTTTTAGGGACACGTTCTCCACACCACATCTACAAGGGTTACTTTTGTAAATCTTGCAGAGAAGAACAGGCTGAAGGAGTAGTCACTGTGGTAGCTGAAGCTGTATTGAAGGGCATGATGGTCACTTCTTTCATAGTCGATGACTTGCGAAGCGTTAATCCAAGAATCAAAACTGGGAGGATATCCTTTCCAACGTACTTTGACTTCTTTGACACGCCTTTTACCTACTTTACGGGTTCTTCGTTCGAGAATGCTTTCAATGTCGCACACGTCGTCTTCTTTTTTGGTGACACGTTGTAACTCAGGCAAGTAAAACATTCCTTTTAATACTTCTCCGTTCATGTCTTCCAATTTATAGACGGTAGGATGACGATCACGCACTCGTCCAGTAACACGAAACAATTCGGTGGTCCAGTTGGGTAAGTAACCTTTGTCGAAAGTGGGTTTGGTTTTACCAATGTGAACCCAATCTCCAGGGGTTAACACTCCTCCACCTTTCTTGGGGACAGCCATCGTCCGGGAAGTACCAAACAGACGCTCAAAAACAGTCACTTCGTTGTCAGGTGTCACATCTTGTGGGGCAATTCCAATGCTTCTATGGTAAGATTCATTGTAGGCTTGGACTAAGTAGGGTAAGACATCGATGTACTTGAGAGTGTGTTGATGCGTAAAATATTTCCACATGCGTTCTTTCAAGGTACGTTGAATGCGTTCCTCGATGCTAGCTTTGGTTTCAGGATTTTCGGTGGTAAAAAAATGAATGTCACGTTTCTTTAATTCTCGTTGGAAAGCTTAGTTCAGAAATTCGGTGCCTTTGTCGGTTTGCTATCGAAGAGGGTGAGACCACTCTGTTTCGACACCAGTTGCAAAGCTCGTACTAGCTCTCCGCTCGATTTCAAAGTCAATGGTACGACCCAGGCAAATTTAGAAAAGACGTCGATGACACAAAACAAATATTTGTAGCCGCGATTGTAGGTGACTAAATGAGAGACATCAGCTAAATCGGCTTGCCATTGATGATCAATGCCTTCCACTCGAGTGCGACGTCTGTGAAATTTTCGTCGAATGGGTTTGTGTAAAGTGTACGTAGATTGTTCTTGTAACCATCGTTGTACTTCAGGTAAACGGAGCTTTTTCAGGCGAGTTTTAGCAGCAGGATATAATTTCTGAACACCTCCGTAACCTGCAGGGTGGACTGGATCGTAGTAAATGCTGGCTAACACCTTCTCCATGGTTTTGTTAATAAGGTACCCACTCTTCGATGATACTGCCTTCGGTGTGGCGAAATGGGGGTTGTTTGGAAACGGTGTCACGTGTCCGATGTGCAACAGGAGTAAACGTCGAGGGTACTAGTGGTGGTGCTGGTGGTGATGGTAGTGGAGGTAATGGGATAGCTTTGGTCTTCTTTTCTTTTCTCACTTCTGGTTTCCTTTCTTTATTTTTCACTTCTTTCGAAGGAGGAGTGGCCATCATCTTTTTAACCCAAGTTTTGAGTTCTTCTTGTTGGGGAGTGGGAAAGGGGTCAACAAGGAAGCTGCAATCTTACTCGGAATGGGAGTGGCGGTGTGTGTTCGAAAGATATCATGGGGTTCTTCCTTGGGTAATGGTGGGGTTACGTCTGTCTTGTCCGCTGTAGAAAGTGATGGCAACGGACTATTCATTAGAGCCTTAAAATCGGCCAGAATGTGTAGAGCTGTTTGTTCCACAGCTTTTCGATGAAAGTGGTGCAGTCGTTTCGAGAGTTGGCTGTACTTTTGCGATTTTTTGGTTTCGGACAAATTGTTGCGATGCATCAAGGATTGCAATTCGTGTTGTAATTGAGATATCTCGCTCAAATGAGGATTGGGTGGTAAATGGGGGGGGGGGTCGTTGTTCTTGCCAACGATGGTATTCCATCCATCGTTTGTAAGGGACCAAAGTCAGTTTTCGTCCTTCCATGGGCTTCCAAAGGGTATGTCTGAGATCGTTGTGCTCCATAGGGCCGTTTTATCTTCTGGAAGGATCATTCATATTTCTACCCATTCCTTGGGGTATTCCTTGGGACATCCATTGGGTTATCCCTTGTGTCACCCCTTGTATCAAACCTAGTATTAAGCCTCTCAACAAAGGAGCAAGAAAAGGTAAAAATCTACCGCGTTTCACCAACATCTTTTTCTTTTGACTGATGGATATTTTCTTTTGGACCATTTGACGAAGAACGTGTCGCTGTTTGGCTAAACATTTCTTCTGGTGTGGAGACAAAGGTATCGTGCCTTTCAAGACATTCAAACAACATTCGCACACGGTATCGATGACATCTTTGGAGGCCGTTTTAATGATTTGTTTTCGCATGGTCGGAGAGACTTTGGACAGGACGGACAACATGTCTCCGTGTTTGGCTAAACGAGGAGGTAGTCATTTCCTTTTCTTTCCCTTGTGGAGTGAATAAGAATGTTTTTTGCGAAGTGATATCTTTGCTTGTTCGTTCCAGAAATACACTGACGTCAAAGACTTGGTACATACACTCTTTAATCTTCTTTTCTAGCGCTTCGTCAAAAATGTAACGATGTGTTTCCCAAAATCGCCAAAGTAACCTCCTTTTTGGTGACTCTTCTTTTTCTTTTAAAGACTGCGTCTTTTTAGGGGATGACGTCGATGTTTGGTTTTTAAGCGTTTTGTAGGATGACGAGATTGCCTTTCTCCTTTTCCTTTTTGGACAGCAGAACGGCGAGGGTTGTGGTGTGCACGTTTTTGAGGAGACACCATTGGGTGTTCAGCAGTAGCACAGAAAATACTGATTCACGTCGTTGTCCTCAAGTGATTTTTTTATACTGCAATGCGACGCCACTGATTATCTTTCCGTCGTATCAACTTCATGACAGGTAACACACGTCGCGAAGGGGTTCGCAACGGACTAAATCGGGACAGTTCTTGTTTGGACAAATCCAGTAAACTCTTTGGACTTTGACTTTGGGGGCAGGTACTTTGTGAGCAGCTGCTACTGCCGCTAACGTGGAAGAGGGTGTCACCGGTGGAGGAGACGTTTTCGGAGACGCAGATTTCCAATGTTTCATCAAATTAGGAAGAACGGGTGTCAAATTGGATTTCGCTGGCATCACCCGCTACAGAGAAGTGGAAGAACCTGAGGCTACTGGAAACGCGGTCACTGGTGCTGTAGGTCGTGGTTTACGAAGGTAAGGTTGCGTCCCGACCGAAGTATCTCTTTTGTGGGTGACAGATCTTTTCTGTGGACTATTCTTTTTCTGTGTTTTGGTCTTGGCACCATTGATTTTTCTTGGGGGTTCATTTGGCTTTTTTTCTTGGGGTGATCTTTGGGTGCATTGGGATCCCATTTTAAAAAGGAACAAATGATGACACATCCTAGAGAAACGCTACCTCCATGTTTCAAAATGATTTGATTTTTGGTTTGAGTGTCGATGCGAGGATCAGCCAGCTGCGTCAAGGCTACTTTGTTTCTGTCAAAAAAGCGTTTGGTTTGATGTGGAATGTGAATGATGCCTTGCAGTATTTGACGTGCTGTCACCGTAAACCATCGTAAGACATCTTTGAGACTGGCTTCTAAGACGTGAGCACGTATTTGTGGATTTTTTTCGCGACTGATTCCGTACAAGGCCCGAATCAATTTGATGGGAAGATGAGACTGAAGGGACGTCATGTTGACAATGTATGAGACCAGGTCAAAGTGACCGAGGTTTTAATAGATTTTTTAGTTGTTCATATTGTTATGTCGACGACGAGGACGTCTACACGACAGGTCCTCCGTCTTGACACCAGTCGTGAAACAAATGGGTACGAAATCGCAAATAATCGGGAGTGGTTGGTTTTAAATCCACGAGTAAATAGGCGTGTGGAGTTTGATTGGCATCATCGTACGCATGAGTCAGCCAAGGTGTTCCTAACTGTTTGGCTAAGACTAGCACTTGCGATTTATCTCGAGGACTTTTAAACAAGACCACGTAATAAGCATTGAGACTAATGGTACGATGAGCTTTATTTTGTTGAAATAAATTTTGTGTAATGAAAATGACACTGGCGTTACGATGATGCCCTTTACGCGTAAACCACAGTTTATTTTTTTTTTCGTCTTCTCCTAACATGTCATCAAAAATGACCAAATGAGTTTGACTAGGGTCAGACACGATCCCATCGTCTTCTATAGGAATGCCTTCCACAAACACATTGAATCACCTTGACTTTCTTGCTAGAGGCTGTATTCCGATTGCCTCTCCTTGTAACACCACACGATGTGTTGAGGTGAACGATCGATCAAATGATGTCTATATTCGATCAAACGTTTGACAAATTCGGTTTTGCCTGAACCGCTCGGTCCAGCAATTAACATGCTAAAAGGATGACGAATATACAAGGCCTCCCAACTAGCATGATTTAAGTGTTCGTCAATGACTTTGACTGTCGAGGAGGAAGGAGTAGAAATAGCAGAGTTAGCCATAGTAGTGTAGGGTATGACACTATTGACACAAAAACAGACAAGACAAGAGGTTTTTATAATTTTTCAAGACACGTTCATTTGAATTCATGTTTAAATTGGAACAACACGAAAGACAAAAATACATAAAAGGCAAATGGATAAGTACATGAATAAAATACACATGGAAACGATCAAAGTGGCATATATACAAGTCTCTGTACAACATTGTTTGGGTAACCATGGTATCCTAGAGGTAGTGTGTAATATTCGTATAGTCTCTACATGGGGTGCAGTCACATAGGTGTCCTCTCAGGAGGGTCTTTGTGGGGGAATGTCCATGACAGTCCTGTCTTGAACAGAGTGATTGTCTTCGGTGACAGATTCTTTTTCTTCTTCTTCTGGCACTGTCACTAACACAGGTTTAAAAGTGACTTTTTCACTCGACGATGGATTTTACGAACACAACGCTTGGGCATAATGGTATGCTTCTTTTGTCCATGCCTCAAAACCCAAACTTTTCCAGTCACGTACATCTGTCCAATGAGGGTGTAAATCACAAGCTACACACACATCTTCGTACACCACTTCCGTTCGTAAAAGTTGACGAATCTTTTTCTGTAGAGGTCGAGACGTATCCAGATGAAAGCGTAAGGCTTTTAACATAATTAGTCTCTCGTGGACATTTAAAGGAGTCACCATACTGTCTTTTTTGTAGGTATTGTTCGTAAAGTATCCACAAGGAATCGACAGGTAAAAGAAATCCCAGAAAGCAAGTCACTAAAACAGACACTACACGTCGTCCCCAATCAATGGGACACAGTTCTTGTAATAAGTGTTCGTAATCCTCCACCGTGTGAATATTCTCATTGATATCCTTCAACTGAATCTTTTTTATCACAAGTGATAAAGGTTGTGGCATGGTAGTTCTATTTTATACTTCTTTTTTTGTCGAAGACCATAAGTGTATATTCTGCACAGAATTATTTAAAATCTTCTCCAAGAGAGAAAGTGATTAATATAACGTGTAATTTCGGACCACTGCCATTCAGGGTAACGGTTAAGAATGATCAAAAAATCTTCAGATGTAAACGAACTAAATTCGAATCTGTGGAAGGTAGACTTGATCCAGAGACATCTCACACGTTGGTTGATTTTTGTCACTTTCCTCTTGTGAATTTCACGACACAAAAGCTCTACAGTCACCCATTGAGATTTTTCTGTAGCAAGTCCCTGCCAAACTTCCTTGTAGATTTTCTCTTGCAATTTGTGTGGTGATCCTTGAATATTATTTTTAAAGAGGGTTTATATACTGGACTATGTTTGTCTCCAAGACAAACTGGTTTGTTAAACGACATGGTACAGTATTGTCACTTTCAATCACTAAGGTCCACTAAAGGTAGGTATTGACAATTCGGAGACCATCGAGTATGTTCCAGGTAAGCGGAATCTTTCTGTTCCCACTCGTAAATTGACACACCACAACTGAAACACCTGACTTTATCCCCTTCGCCCAAGGAGAAAAATCCGGCTCAGGCTAATTATTTAGGAGTTGGTCCAGGTAGATATGTTGGCCAGTTTTCTTTGAAAGTTTGGAATCAACTTATAAAGTTAAAGTATTCAGGCAAGCGCACATGGAACGAATATTCATCTTTCACAAGTTCATTTCGATACAGGTACGGTGACATTACCAGGAGGTTACTTTGGATTGAATGACATCCGTAGGATAGTAGCCGCATGGTCTTTCGCTGAGATGGCATTGCTTTTGCATCAAGAGTGATTGAGAAGGTACTGTGACGTTTGGACACGTACGTACTCCAGAAGTACGCTTCTCGACTACGATGTCTCATTCTCTCTGTCACTTTTACTTTGTTGCTGACCACGATGTCTACCAACAACTGTATTTTTTTTTTTTTTTTGATTTTTAAAAAAATATAAAATACTAGATCCATTTTTTAAAATAATCTACTCTTATTTGACAGCAGCGACAACGACTTCTGCTCTTACCACAGTTTCTACACCTACAAAGGGGATCCTTCCCGAGACCAAAGTATGAGACAACGCAAGCAAGTTGTGAAGTTTAGTGGATCTATATAAACAATAACTGTCAAGGCTGCTATGTTTCAATTCTATTTATGATAATAATTTATGCTATTTCGCATTATCCCAAGTGGAAGGTTACAAACCGTACAAAAGTTATATGACTTTAGCTTTTGACACTTACACATACTTCTTTTTATCGTGTGATTAGTAGATTTGCGTTTTGGCTTCGGCCCGTGTGTGAATTGTATGGTTTGTTTTGATATGTGTATTTTCACTGTTCCACCCTTGAATAGTGTTTAGGTGTGTTCCCAAAAAAAAAAGGAATAAATCTGAAAAAGTCAGTTTGAATTGAGGTTTCTCTGTGCGTATACTTTTTTCAAGCTGTTAATACATGGCAGATTACATCCGCATACAATATCAAAGTGAGAGGCCTATATACAAGTGTCATTGCCTTTCTTAAATTCGGTTATATTGCTTAGCCATCGTTAATCTTTAATTATTTTTTAAACGCATTTCTTTTTTAATAGACGATTTCGGGCATTCTATTGTTGTAACGGTATTTATGTTGTTTAGTTTGTTGCTGAAATTATATATACTATAGTCTATAGCAAAGCGCTTAAGTTTTTTCAGTATTTTAATTTCACACTCACAAAAGGATACCAAGTTTGTCTTGAAAGAGGATTGAAACTCTAAGTTACGCGAACGTGAAGAAAAACATCTCTTTGTTACTACAGTTAGGTGTTGTTGTGTTCATTCTAATCATGCTTGCCGTATATCTTTGTGTTTTGCAGGTCATATTGTTTTTGATGTAAATATTCACATCAATAGACAGCCAACTTGGGTTTTTATCCTTGAGGTTCACTGAACTTGCTTCGTTAATTCGTACAAATCCCAGATTCACAAGTTTGAAAAGAAAAGAAAAAAAAAAGAAGCAAAAAAACCATGCCACTTAATACTGCACCACTCCTAACTATACCGACGTGATTGTGTACGTCAAATGTTTAAATGAGATACAAATAAATTGTCAGTTTCAAAATGCGAACCAGTACTCTGACCGTTCAGTAGCTAATGTGGTTAAAAGAAATGGAACGAGTACTGTGACCAATTCAGTAGTTGATGTGGTAAGAAGAAATGTTACAATAAACAACGGAGGAATTTAAGTTCACATTCCAAGCTGCACTGCAATGGGAACAACTTGAGAGCGTATTTATTTTTTTTGCCATACCACCTTCGTACAAAACATTGCATCACTCATCATAAACAATTTCATTGGCTAGATTAATTTTCTTACCGCGTTCACTTCGAATTGACTTCAGTAGCTCTTTACCTAGTTTCGAGATAGGTCGTGTTTCACCGCTAGATTATTTATATAAAATAAAAAGAAAAAACTTAAGCAAGAACAATCGTATCCTGGGCGATCACACAACAATTATGTCAATTTTATAGTCAAATACATCACGGCATATTTGGATTAACTATTTTGTGAGAACGTTTTAGTCCTATTTGTCATCGGTTCACTCTGGTGATATTTTAAAATCGTGGACCTTTCCTTTGGAATTGATTTTCTAAGTGGGATGTGTGTTTCTTTGAACTTTTCTAAGGGAAAATATACCACAAAAACAAGCATAAGTGTCTTGATTCTTTTTAAAGTAGGTATAACATAGTCTCTCTCTCTCTCTCTCTCTCTCTCTCTCTCTCTCTCTCTCTCTCTCCATTGTAATACGTTTGATGTAAATCCTAATGGTAGATGTTCCCGTTTGAAGAAATCTCTCCAAAATTTTAATCAGTAGGCACTATAATTTTCGTTTGTCATGTAATTTGTTTTTCAAATGCTACACCCTTACAAATAGTCAATCAGTAAATCGTTGGATGAAATAAAATCTTGAGTTGACAAACTTGTACAATTCAGGTATCGAAGCTTTATCTTTATTTTCGGCACTGCAATGTGTCACGGAAATTTTTTTAAGCATGAGATCTACAATTTTTTTAGAAAGGAAACAAATACAAAACTATTTTATTCATGACGCGAGTGATCTTGCACTGTATAACCCTGCGTATGGCTAACTTTGAAATAAAAAAAACCAGAACCAAAACACACGTTCGGAAGAATTGTAACAATGTAACAATGATTGACGCGAGTGACATTGCACTTTATGACCCTGCCTATGGTTAACTTTGAATTTCAAATCAAAACACACATCTTAGACTGTCGATAGAACAATTCAGGATCTAAGATAAATCCTGATAAAACTGAAATCTTATTAATAGGAGACTGGAGAGGTAAGAAACATGGTCTGCCTGCTCTTCTTATTAACGATAATATAAAAACATTAGGCGTAAATTTTGGAAAAGATGAACTGGAAGACAATTTAAAAGAAATAAAAGAAAGTATTAAGAAAAATTTGACAATCTGGGCACCATTGCCAATATGCTTAATGGAACGAGCACAAGTTGCAAAAAACTATATGTATGTGCACTTAAATTACAAATTAAAAACAGTAGACATAAAAAATGCAACACTAAAAAATATAGATAACGAGATTATTAACTACTTATGGGCTTTTAAAATACATTACACAACCAAAGATACACTATATAGGGAGGGGGTGAGGGGAGGTCTAGGTCTCCCCCACCCCACCCTAATTAAATGCACCAACATTTTAAATCGATTTAAGGAGATTAAAGTGGAGCCAAAAATACCTTGGCATGGGCTCTACATATATTATTTTGGTTTCTCTATGAAGCAGAGAAACGACATATATAGGAATAATAACTTAATAAAATTATTAGAAGTGCCAAGGAAATTAAGATCAATAAAAGATTTACTATTCAAATACAGAGATGTAAAGGAATTTTGGGACACTGATACAAAATGCACATACAGATGGCTAGCACAAAACACAATAAATAAGGACAAAAATAAGGTAGAACAAAAACACATGAATATTAACTGGGATAGGGCATGGGGAAATTGGGTCAAACTCAGATCCATTAAAATCAAAAGTACCTTGTTCAAATACATGCATGATGCATGGTTGACAGGGGAAATAGCAGTGCGACGGCGTATGATCGCAGTGTCGCCAAAATGTCCACTATGCAAAAATTTCTCTTTTACAAAAAAACATATTATAACGGAATGTCTTATAACTCAAATTGA
This sequence comes from Unio pictorum, assembly GCA_030141615.1. Classification (NCBI taxonomy): domain Eukaryota; kingdom Metazoa; phylum Mollusca; class Bivalvia; order Unionida; family Unionidae; genus Unio; species Unio pictorum. Next base: position 7,029,635 of record JARLTB010000052.1, read on the forward strand.
TAGAAACAAAATTGTCACTAATATTTTAAAAAAACAATTATATGACAACATACAACTCTTATATCTAGATGGAAAATTTACAAAGACAATTTTAGAAGAAATATCAGCCTTTATTATTAAGTATATGATAGCATGCGGTCCAATTAAAAACTATGGGGAAAATTTTAGATAAGGAGGGTTCAGGGAACTCAGGAGGAGAAAAGTACGAGCAATGAGAGCACGGGGCTATATCACATGGCGCTACGCGAAGTGGACAGGCCCGTGAAAGAGTTTGGAATAAAGCTCACCTAGAGACATACACATTACAAAACAACTCACGGATTAGATAGGCTCTATAGTTAAGATCTGTTTCCTTTTCTCGTTTTTTCTTTTTCTTGAAAATAAGCATGCTATCATACAAAATCACTGGTGAGAAATGATTTTTACTCTGTGGAGATTTGCGAAAATCTACACAGAAAGCCCGTTTAAAGGGAAATATAAAATAATCTTTTGGAATAAAATAAGGATTTAATTATAAATAAATAAAGATCACAAAATAGTATCGAGAGGGGTGAAGTGCAAACAATAATAAAGAAATTGTACGAATCCCATTTCGATCAAAGTGATCTAGTATATAAATAAGGAAATCACAAAACATGGAACATAATATAGCAAACAGTAAAACAATAGATTGGTATCAACCAATATAATTTAAAATTAAGACACCATGATTTGTACCAAATTCAAAATTATTAAAACATATTAATTAAATGAAACTAAAACATATATACTAAGATAAATACCGTTTAGAGGTATTTATATGGTTAGAAAAACTGGAAAAATTTGACAAGAATGGCTATCCTTACAAAATATACAGTATTCATATGAATACATATAGCAACACACATATAGCACAACACAAATAGCATACACAGGATGTAGGAAACCCCTAGCCAGGGTTAACTTTGAGAAACTGAGACAGACACCCATGATGGACCTTTGAGTTCGGGTGGAATGTCATAGAGAAACACTAAGGATAAAAATATCTTCCTATTATTATATAATCCCGATGGGAAAAAATTTAGGTTAGTTTAAATTAAATGGAAATTCATAAAAAACATACCAAACTACATATCGGGGGAACACACATACACATAAAACCTTTTTTTAGTTTTTTCAATAGGGAGAGGGGGCATCTGTCTGGTGCCCCCCCCCCCAAAAAAAAAATAGAACAATGCACATTTTGGTGCTGCTTTTTGTCCCCTTCGATTTAGATTTGTTAAAACTTGGCAACATTGTTTGTAGCGTGTGCTGAGAAACACAGGACATCCCTTAAATTTGAGATATGTTAAGAAGTCAGTCGACAATAAATATCACACTACCATTTTACTAAATTGATGAATGAATGAAAACAATGAACATATTTCACATATAATGTATGGTGTTCTTAATTATCCTTGTTTTGTTTTCCTTTCCTTCTGTGTGTATAGGAGATTGTGTGATTTTATTTTCCTTCCCTTCTGTTTTGATAGGAGATTGTGTGGTTTGTTTTCAGGGCCACTCATATGCCTCGAAAAGATATTAGCTTTCTTTGCCTCTATTTCTCTTGTAGCTAGACAGTCCAAAATACAAATAATATTTCCCATGTTCAATTTCCCTTGTCGCTAGATTGTCCCAAATAGTTCCCATGTTAAATTCCCCTTGACGCTATAGCGCCGCACTATGTTCAATTCCCCTTGACGCTATAGTGCCGCACTATGTTTGACGCTATAGTGCCCCAAGCCCTTTTTGACTGGATTTTCTCTTGACGCTATAAATCTTGACGCCATAGTAGCCCAAGCCCTTTTTGACCGGATTTTCCCTTGATGCTATAGTAGCCCATATTACTACTAATAGGTCTCAGTCATCGGTTGGCATTCATCATGTTTTTCTGCATAACACTTTGCATACATGTGGTAAATTTTCGTTAGTACAATTTTCGCAAGTAAAAAACGAAAACACAACTTTGAACACACTTAACAGGTTTCATATATTAATTGCAGCGTATTTGCACCGAAGCGGGTTATAAATTTACAGATCTTGATATCTGGATTCCTCATTTTTTCTTCATCTCTGCATATTTACATAATGCCAGTGGCTTGTAACAACTTTTTCTTTAAGTATCTTTGTAAACCTAGATTTATCCTTTAAGGACCCAATTATTACAACTGATTATTATTAAATTATTAAATGATATTATTAAATTAAATTATTAAATAATTACAAATGATAACAACCAATCGTCTACACTGTATCCTTTGTGCAGTTACTGCATTTCTCGCTCGAGCGATTAGCATCAATGCCATCATCTATCATTGTGTTCAGATGAAGAATCATCAACTGCTAGCAGCTAAAAAAGACCAAATAAAGTCCATATTTTAGATCATGAATTATCCATATCAAATTTGAAATTAAACATTTAATTAGAATAGATCCAAATTACGATTGAAATGAAACTTCAGTAATATTTTAGTGTGTTGCTCGTATTTGTGGTTTCTTGCTCCATGACAGTTTGTGAAAATAAGTGATACATATTCGAGCTGACAATTCAAGATGAAGATTGGGTGCTTATTGGGATACACTGAGAATAATGTTTACTTAACGGAACCTTCGACAAGGCCTTGTTGTGACGATTTTGCAAAATAAAACACGGGATATTTGAAATCATCTTCATAAACAACAAACAGTTTATTTGATTAATCACTTTCGGATTTTGGTTAGGAGTTTATCATTGAAAATATCCTTATAGTTACATGCACATCGACCGACTTCCTATTCGCCAAGGTTTGACTTAATGTGGTATATTCTTAGTCCTTGTACAATTTGAGCATTGCCTCCAAATCAGGGCATTCGATTGGTGGAATTTCGTGAACATATTATCAGAGTTTGTATCAAAGCAGTTACTTGTTCACACTCTAAAATTTATTCTAGCATGAATTTTTTTTTTAAATACGATTTTTAATTTCACTCCCCTCATTCCAGCACCTATTGTTCCCCATTTGGTTCTAACAACTTTATTTGAAGCAATGGACAAGACCCGCTTTTTGAAAAGGGATTGTGCATGTTGTATTGATATACTAAGAGTACATGAACACGGCAAACTGTAGGGGGAGTCCTAATGTCTTTATTGTCTTGCAAGTTATGACGTTTTGAGATATATAAGATATGATGCCGCTGAAATAGTGAAACATTCTGCAAAATTTAATAAGAAATGATATTTATTTTTTTAAATACCGCCTTCACTTGCTTATTAGACGAATTCATCTGCAAACTGCACAGACCTTGATTTGCCTGTGCATTAGGCGCCATCAAATGTACATCTTTGAAGAGTTTTTTTTATTTATTAATCAGTCGAATAAACAAGATACACGCTGTCTGCTGACAGCAGTACAAAATCGACTTAAAACGAGTACAGACGGTATATCCACATACACCCAAATAAAACATAACTCTATGCCGTATCTACTTTGAGTACGATTATTAGTGTGAAAGTAGAGGTAGAAGTCTTTTGCCATATGAGCATGTGAGTCAGCCGTAGAAAACCTTGGACTCATTTCGTCCCACTAGCTATGCAGTACGATCCAAATTTACCATTGCTTTCGATATTTGTATGAAAGTCACCTCAAAGTTGGGACCTATGCCAATTTTATTTCGTTAGAATGAAGTATCAAATTACAAAATTTTTCATTTTGCACAGATTATGCACACTTTCTGAACACGAAAATTTGAAATGAGGGGTCAAACCGGTCATAACACTCCGCGCTAGATAACCATCGAAAATAGGGTTCACCAAATTAGTTTTAACTACAAGTTTCCTGAAGTATAATATTTCTCTTCTTGAACTGTGGTAGACATTGGGGAGCATTAGTACCATATTTTCTTTGTTTTATTTGGAAATAATATTTGCAACTGAAAACTGTCTACTCATATTTGGTAATTTTAACTAGACTAAGGACAAACCCTTTGCGAAAATGAATGAAATCGTCGCACAAAAACAATCCGCTAACCTGAATACTAAATACTTTTACAGTGATTAATACAGTGACATGATATTTTGACTTGTTAAAAAAATGTCCTGTTCAAAGTCTGTAATTCCAGTTTTTTCCATTAGTTAATGAGATGGCAGTTTTTATGCAAACTTTGATGATTTAAATTACAGTTGACACCACATTTCAAAGTGCTAAAAAGGCGTTATACAGCTTGCAGCCAATAGCAGCAGATTCGTACGAAGATATTGCTCTGTCGAACGGTTCTCCGGAGATGTTTAAGACCTTTGAAAGAAGATCGTTCGATGATGTTGACTGCCATAAGAACTATGTTTACTAAATAACATTATAATCAATTATAGTACGATGTATTTTAACAATCACGTAGAACACAGGAAATTAGAGAATATTATGCTTTCGATTACAGTGGCATGAAACTTTATAAAAACAATGTTGCTTAAAAGAAAATACTGCCGCGTAAATCATATCAATTGTATTGTTTTATAACTGCCATAGAATATTCATTTTCCTTCTAATTCGAGTGAAATAGACTTCAACGTATTATGCCCATCTCATGTGGCCCAATTCACAATAAACAGCTCTAACGATGATGACATGAAATACAATCTGTGTCGTATTAATTATAACTTGCTTCATTCATAGAAAGAAAAAAATATTTATATATTATCCAAAAGCATGTCTCAAATCTCATGAAAAAATATATATCCACGTATAACTTCTCGAAATCAAAAAGTTGTCGTTGTACAGTGCCGACTTCAATTTATGATCAAACCAAACAAAAGACGCAGCAGTTGGAGCTTTAGAAATTGTCGCTAGCTTGTCGGATACAAAAGTAGTATTTTGAACCCTAATGGACACGAGACACCTGCATAAAGGGTTGCAGATTTTTTTTCTCCTGGAATGGATCTCTTTAACAGAATTTTTAAAATAAATAAATATAGCAAATTACCAGCAGGGGCCAGACTTGCCGGTTGGCGCTGTCATGCGCGCTACCTGTTTTCGTTTTTCCGAAGCGGATGTCCGAATAATTTAAAGAATTTTAATAATTGTAATACTTTTTTTTAATATAAGTGTTGTATAAAAGTATACATTTTGTAAGATTACTTTTGCAAACTTATTTCCCAGTGCATTCTCAGTTTGACACATATACATTAAGTTTGACGAAATGGATTAATTAGACTAGCGGTATATTTTTGACTGCGAACATAAAATTGCTCTGTTTTGGACATGAATATTAATTAGGATTCGCTTCGATAACGGTTAGAACCAGACAAAAGTGAAATGTTAGCGCACGGTCAATAGAGGTAAATATCAAAAGTTTAAGACAAACCAGGGACAATTTTAGGAAGCCGTGAGTCATCTGAAACAAGTGTCATACAATTATATTTTCCAGATTAATAAAAGTGGAATAGAGAGATTATTCAGACTTATATGGTAGTTATACAAATATTTAGCAGTTAAAGAACTAATCATTTGTGTTTCCAGACGGAATTCAGGGTTTTAAAATAATCTCCTATACGATATTAATCTGCCGAGAGGCAAATATCGGTGTGGCTCCAAAATCAGTAGAAATTATTATTCTTGTTAAATAAAGCGTCCAAGGGACAAGGGGGTCTAGAACTTTATGATACCCAAATCCAGAAAAAAGACAGAGGGAATCTCCCATTTATGTGTGTGATATGCAAGCGAGGGCTCGGGAAGACAATATTAATCTCAATCACATGCAACGTGTTAAGTGATGTCAGTTTGCATTTATTGTTGAGTTTATTCATTTTAGAGTCATACTTCAAATTTTCCTTGAGTTCAGCATGTTATATGATGCATGTGTTGTGCGAATGCTATACCATATTTCATTATATGAATGAGTTGGGATTTAGTTGTTTTATACGAATTAGGAGTCATGTATCCTACGATGTGTATGCATTTCAAATTGTGTGATTATAAAATCCATCCGCCTTCAGTGATTTTAATCATTTATTCATATGTGTGAATTTTTCTATATCTGAAATTGCATGTCAATGAATCGTTAATTAATGAAGTAACGAACCTAATACAAAGGATGAAGTATATTAATTCGTGTGTAACTAAGTTGTGAATTCTCTTCAACCAAGAATTGAGGCACGTGTGCCAACAGGCACTTGTTAACATTATTGACAAAGCGGGGCCGTAATAGCATCTGAGAGGATTAATTATTAATAATAAGATAATAACAAAAACCATACTGAGTAGAGGATGGGTGATCATTCATCTAAATCACGTTCTGACAACCTGTACATGCTCAGTAATCAGAATATCAATATATGATTTCGAAACATTGACTCAAAACATAGTGATAAAGGACGGCCAATGTAAAACTCCCTCAAGCCATAGTCTGGGCCCCTATCCTTCATTTTTATTATATCTGTAGCTGGAGCATAGCTGTGAATCAAACTAATTCGTAACAGACATGAAGAAAGCTTAAAATACTCCTGTTCTAATTTACATAACAACTGGTTGTATACACCCTGTGATGGAAACATATTTAGCCTAGATAATCGATTCGTTTATCCAAACTGGATTTTCGAGGTAAAACCTTTCCTTTTTAAATTGCAGGTCATATGATTCTACCGCTGACTAATGATAGAATCATGCAAATGGATTGCAGCCGGTCTGCCCCACTCATATTCTCATTATGGTTTCTTTTTTTTTATTTTTTTTTTTCGCAGATTTTTTCTATCATTACTGTTTGAAAATTTGTTTGTGGTTGCATCCCAGTTAAGGGGCTGTTATATGGTTTGTCTCTGCGAGGCTCAGCCGAGATGGTAGACAAATATTGTAAACGTACAACAATGGTTTCCTTGCCACGGTGCAAGCTCAACACTGATTTTTTTTCTCACCTAATTTGTTCCTTTAAAATTTAAATATCCATTTAATTTTGGAATGCTATTCAGCAGTTTTAATACATCTAGTGTTCATCAGGTACCATTATTTTTCACCCTTTTCCATAAGGCATTTTGTCTTAAAATGTTGATTGAGATCAAAATAATCATAAAAGTAGAATTATTCTAGGTGTGCTATTACAAAACAATTTGAGGATTTGTTACAACTTTTACATGTTGTGTATATTTCACAAACTGCATCGCAACTTACGTATATTGTTTTGTAAACGTAGTTTATTAATTGTCTAGGTTACATTGGCTCATCAGTCGATTCAAAATACACGTTTTACGCATCAGAAAAATTATAACAAAATTATTTGATATTATTTTCATATTAACAAATTTAATCATTGCAAGTCAGTTGAAATAGCAACAAATATTACTTTTATTTATAACAAAAACTTTAATTTTAAAATAAAAGAAATTCATATAAGCGCAGTGGCTACCCCAGATTGAAAAAGCTTGAATGGCACAGGCGGACTGAATAAAGGATGATTATTTAATCAGTTATAATTTTCAGTCACATGTATCGTTCCCAAACTTTATAAATGAATCTGAAAGATCAATCTTTCCTTTTTAAAAGACATTAAATGTTTGCGCAATGAGAGATTTTCATAGTGTGCATAGCCATAAAACGAACCCGTTTTCGCTAGCATACAGCAGATCGTCTTGCAAATCCTTCATCATCTTTATAAAAATGTGCTTTAATTTTCATGTAGAGGTCCGCAAAAGTTTTAAAAATCTTTAACACACACTGGATTAGAGATTATGAAAAGATGATCAGATAAGTTTTATTATTCGACAGGTCGTTTTAGTTTGAACATCTCCGCTGTTTGAAATATCTAAACTCGACCCAAAGGAAAGGAATATCACTCAAAAATTCATGTAAGCATTAATCAGCAATTTTCCAGCTAGGTAATTTATGAAAGCATTTGTAAGTCTACCCGGGGTGTCTTCTTTCCGTAAACCAGATACAACTGGCCTAGATTAGTTATTAAGCTGCGTGACAGATCCAAGGTTTCTATACAAAAAGTAAGTTAAAAATATACATACTGCCAATTACAACACCTGATGGACAATTAGTTGAAACTCAATGTTCCTGATGAAATGCATTTGTGTAATTTTATCAATCGATGGTTTACAATAAATTGGAAGAGGAGCACTTTGGGCTTTGCTGTTTGACGGTGGAAAATAGGCATATCGAATGGCGTGCGCACCTAGGTACCTCACTTGAAATTGGCAACAGATGTTTACGGATGACCGAGCTTGATAAAGAGCAAAAGTTGACTTATATCACTTATTTTGGCAATAATATTAAGTAGAATATGTAATCTGAGAAAAGCGTCGCACGACCGCACGTAGATAAATTACCTCTATTTTGAATAAACCACTTCTTAAATAGTGTCGTAAACATAATAGATCTTTTAAACTTGTTCTGTTTAACAGCGAAAATAATATTATTCAAGAAAGTCATTGAAGTATTAAGAACCAACGCACTTGAAGTATTGTTCTTTCTTGTGTTTAAAAGATAATTAAAAAAATTATCTAACTGATTTAAATCACGACAATACGTATTATATCTCTTTCATCCTTAAGCCTCAACCAATAACACTTCCATTTTTCAACCCAATCATAAATATCTTCCCACCCACCCACCTAATTTATACTTCTAGCATATACTAACCTATAAATCATACACAATTTGGTAGAAATTGGTGGAAATAGTGTTAAGACCGTAATCTAAACATTACTATCAGTTTTTCTAAGGCTTGTTTTTCAGGCCAGACAGAAATAATTTCTATTTGTTTGTGTATTACGTAAAGAAGAAGAGCAAAACGTGAAGGGCGGGTGGGTCGATCGGCTTTCCATGTTTGGTTCTCTTGGTTAAGTTTTCTAAGTGTCATGTGAGTTCCACTCTCGCCCAGGTCGGTCTGGTGCTCGATATATCTTGGGGAAAGGCACTTAGCTCCCATTTCCTCGCCATGATATAGCTAAAAACATGTCCAAAGTGTTTACCAACAAAGCAAACGAACTAGTTGCCTTATTGCATTTAAATTTGAGCAAGGGTGTGTCATACTGGGTTTTTCCGGATTATATAGGCATTGCCTACATGATACTTGGTCTCATGATTGGATGAGAAAGGCTCACATGGATTTGTTATCCGGGTTTAATTAGATAGAAACAAGATATGTTATTGAATCAATATTTTCGTAGAAAAAGGTATGTTATGTTACCTGGAAAATTAAAATAGTATTGTAAAATGTGGTTATGACAACACGAAAATTATATTTGATGATCAGTGCGAGTTTGCTTATTATCTGGTTAATATAAAAACGCGTAAGCTTTTTGATACCACGCCACAATCATTGAAGACAATTCTGTGACCATTTCACAAGTGGACTTTAGGTCATTAACCAGCTCGTGCATCAGAAGATCAGTACCATGTCAATAGGATAGAAGTTTAGCTAGGATCTTGTTATAAATCACGAACGCATATTTGATTTTGTACATTTTTTATTTAACTTTATTTTTACTTGTTTTACTTTTAATTGCTTATATTTCTGACTATATTTTTTGTGTGCTGACTGTAGTACAGTGCCAGCACTTGATACATTAATATTAAAGGTTTTGCTGTTGCCAAGGTGGAAACACAAGAAGTGGTGGTTAACGCTGTTGGCACTAACATCATTTAACCCCACCTTGACTGACAGACCCCCTCCCCTGCAAACATCTTGCTTGCGCCCATGGATATGTGCGCCAAAAGTCGCAACCCTTCATGTGCTATTGTCAAACAGTTCGACCAGGTCCGTTTGATTTCAGTATCAAGCTATTACTGATACAATTGAAATCTATTGTTGGTTTCATTTTATACCTCTGGGTCGATTAAACTCTGAAAAAACACCAACAGGTCCAATAAATGCTCAGTAAAATATGCCATGGGCTGATCAAGTTTAGTGTCATGTCGTTTGTTTTTCTTTAAATAATGTTTTTTTTTTTTATAAAAATAAAACACTTTCAGGTTATTTTTCCCTCGTCTCGTAGTCGTCCTTGCAATATAGCTATCAATGGGATGTGCTGGGTTGGGTGGGATGGAATGATGAGATAGATATACTTGCTCAAGTTGATTTATCTGATGATAATCTTTTCCAATAAGTTTTGTTCTTACGCATGTGGATCAGCAACATTTACTGTGGTCAGTTCCAATATATATGCTTCATACTCGCTGATGTTAACACCTCAAACACGCGTGTGCTGTTACCATTCGAACAGTCACGGCAGCCTTTAGATTTGTCTCTCCCTTTTAACTCTTCTTCGTAGATTTTGGTTTTCTAAGTGCGTTTGTAATACGTCCAGGCCGGAATGTGAACGAGCGTTCACAACTCTTTTCGTTGAATACGAAACCCACAATAGTGTGAGTAACTCTGTGAATTATGTATGATCAATGATTCGTAGATTTAATTTAGAATATGGATGTTGACTGCAAATGACAATCAGTTCGATATAGTGATGGATAATAATACGCAATCCCACGTGGCTTGCTACTGCATATGATACTCTTAATTTATGCCAGATTCTTCATAAACATTCTTTTTGTTATCATTTTAGCCTCTTAGTAACAATTTATGTTAAGCCACGGTAGAGATGTTAAGTGGGACATACCTTCTAGTGAATTCCAAAGTATGGAAGCACATAATGGACATTAGTTCATTACTAAATTCCAAAGTATGGAAGCGCATAACGGACATTATTTCAATGTTTGTTTGTTTGTTTGATTTTTAACGGCGCTCCAGCACACTTAGGCTATTTAGCGCCATACAGTAGGTTCTACTTATACATGTTTAAAATACTAAAAGGTTTTATATCGACCAGCGACATAGAAAACAAAATAGTTCAAAGTAAAATGGTAAGATGTTGGTAACTAAAATATGAAGCTTCCCTATCAACGGGAGATGTAAATGGTGTATGTTGATGAAAAGATGTTGAAAAGAAGAGGCCGTATTTGCATTAGATAAAAAATATTCTAGGTGATGGCGTACAAGTTATAGTTTAAAATAAAGATTTACTTCATTCAGGAAATCTAAAATACAGTGATTTGTATAGTATCAAAAAGTTCCTTCATGTCATGTACATTATAGTATTTATCACGCGTAGGTTACAGGTCGGAACACTCGGTCATAAAGTGCTTAACAGTGAATGGTTCATTGCAAGAAACACACTCTGGTGGATCTTCACCTTTTAGTATGTGGGAGTGGGTAATGTATGACCGATTCTGATTCTGGCCTTGACAACCTCCTCCCTACGGATAGTTCTGTAGGAAGGAGTCCATTCTCCCAGGGTTGGTTCAATGGCATGATATTTATTATTGACTGCATCATCCCACGACACCTGCCACTTCTGACGTAGATACTTTTTGATACAATGTTTAAAATCAGTAAACGGTAATTTAAAATCCGATGGTTCTTGGGATAAAGCCATCTTAGCAGTCCAGTCTGCTTCTTCATTACCTCTAATACCAATATGGCTAGGTAGCCAACAGTATACTATATTGTAGGAGGTACTAAGCTCCGAGTTTTTGACGAGAAATTGACTAATAATGGATTATCCAGTTTTCTATTATTTCAATAGTAAATTTAAAAGGATGGAAAGACATAAGGGACTTCTTACTTTCGATATATATTGTTTCAATACTACAGTTACGTTTCTTTAATTTAATGTAGATGAAGTAATTTCATATTTTGTAATAGTTGTATTTCCATTTATTACAGCTTTTTATCCTTATTTGATGAGAGTTCTCGCCCATGAATTAAAACAGTATTTAAACACAATTCGATGTCTTGTGTCTTGAATGCTAGAGAGCTCGAGGGTTACGCTAACTGTAATTCATTCAGAGGAAAGGCAGTATAACGCGCAATTTAAGATATTCCAAGTAAATGTGCCCGCCACAACAACGCCAGGATCAACTTGTCCATGACAGTAATACGTCATCAAGTAAACCAGCGCTTCAAGCACCTTATTTGTGTCGATCGCATCATCAGATGCATCTTCTTCCAGAGCGTTATCTAGTTTTACTTCCATATCTGGCCTAGCATGGTCTTCATAATTGTGTCAATATTCTCGCAATATATCGTGGTCTCTTCAAAAGCGATCGCTTTGCGATTCGATTTCTCAGCGCTTGACAGTTAAACAATATTTTATTTTTTAATTCGATTTTTTTCATGCAATCGTATTCATCTTTGCATATTTTTTATATCTTCAGCGGCCTTCAAACCACAATGCCGTATTTTTTATTGCCACAATGGCCTAGACTATTTCCATGATCTGATTCTTACAATAGTCTTTTGTTGTATCACAATAAGATAATTAAAAACTTCTTGTCTGAATTCAATATAATTCCAAATTAATGTTTTGTTCAAGAATATTACACACGAGCACTTTGTATTTCCAGTGAATAATACTAATTTGAATAAATAATTCTACTCAAACAAAATTACGAAAGACAACAATACGACTGATTCTTAAAAGCATGATAATTCAAGAATAAAAGTAAACACCAGTATAGAAAATTATAATACACACACACACACATACAGACATACAAACCCCCCACCCCCCATATATATATATATATATATATATATATATATATATATATATATATATATATATATATATATATATATATATATATATATATATATATATATGCCAATGTCTTAGGTTCAGATCGGGATAAAAATAAGCATGTCTACTTCCATAAAAAATGATCCTAATATTGAATCTACACTGACAGAGAAATATTAGTTATGTATTGTGTTGTTTCCATATCAATATATCTATCATTAGGTAGATCATGAACTTGATTTTGAACAAGGTCAAGTACAAAAGAAAATTGTATGTAACATATAATCATTAAGACAAGACACCTACCGGTAATAATGCAAGTTATATATACTTCATAACTAGGATGCAAATACAAGATTTATTCAAAACGCAGAACGTTCCTCTGATCATCAATTAGCATGTTACTCATGCAAAACGGGATAAAAATAGCATGCACTATAGTAGATTATAATAAATGAACTATTTTGATAGACTACCGGTGATGTCTCCTGAATGGATTAGAAATGATCACATTCATTTTATACAGAAGTCTTCATAAGACATTCTCTCGTGACATGGCATGTTTTTGTTAGACAATGAGTATTATTTATATTTGTCTCTGATTTTGCATGCGAACCACACATCCATCATCAATCGCTGAAAAAGATGACACACGTTCAATAGCCGTAATGCATTTCGTTGACTCCTGGATAAATTTGATATTTGTAATAATGACAAAACGACAAATATATATCCGATTTAACGATCAAAATTTGCATTTCGAGTGCAATCTTTCAATGCATGGATTCTCAAAAATGTTTATATGCAAATAAATGCGTTGGAATATTTCTTTATGAACGAGAAGCTGTAAATCCTATTGTTATCGCATAGTCATATATAGTGCATGAAGGAAATTGAAAACATGTTCAGTACACTATCAGGGTGGATTGAGACGGAGTCAAAGTGTCAAATATTTTCACGACAGCGAGTACAAGTGATGAAGAATCTGCAGCTCTGTATTTGCAATTCAGTGGATAGAACCATGCTATTGTTGGTGCAAGTAAGTCATCCATTTAAGTTTGTATCGCCTATACGGCTACATTGTGATGAATGGTTTATATGATTTGCCATCGATTTAAAAAGAGTTTTTAAGCCTACTTTAACATACCTGGATGAATAGTGACCTTTTAAGGCTCAGTTCTTTCCACTGGAGGCCTCGAACGAAATTTCAGACTCCTACATTTTGGTTCAAAATATATTATCCGTTCGTCAAAAGGAAAAAATAAATTATGATTAGAAAATATTGATATGACCCTACTTACCATTTATGAATGCGCCACTGTGTTGTATGTCAATACAAGCTGAAAATATATAGTATACCAGGCGCCATTTACCTATGTCGACGAGGAAGGCCCAAATATGTGTTGGAGCCCCAAGACCTCTCACGCCCATGATTTTGGCGCTTTAAAACGTCTGGTGCTCAGGGAAACCCACCCCTACCCGGTCTTTCCCTCCCCGCGCCGTTAGTACGCTACTGAACATGTACGTATATATTTTTCAATGAAATGATCCGACACAAAAATGGGATACTGTGACAGACTTGCTTGCGAATAAAGGTCATTTATGATATTGTCAAGTAATTATGCTCAGGCATATGTGTCCAGTAGCCACTGGAGGATGCGTGTCCAAGACGAAGTGATGGGGAGAGGTGGGATGGGGGCAGTTGACTCCCATTAACTCTGATTCCTATGTTAGGAAAAGGTCATGGTTGGCCAACTCTTAAACAATCTCATATAGTGTCAGTACTGAAAATTAAATCTATTTAAACCAAAAATGACCTTCAGCGATGACCTTAAAAATTATATTTATACTCGAAACAGGTAAAAACTAGCTTCATGTTAATATTATTCTCTCTACTTTGGATCTGTATTTACAAAAGCCTCATATCTATTTGAATTGATATTTGAAAATAGAATCTATAGTATAGCAAAACACTACTACATTTCATGAATTCAGCTATTTATAGCTTACACTGATCAAGGACCGTACCAAACTAGGTCACATTGTCAAAGTCACGTGTCCTTGTGTCCTCTCTTACAAATAATAATTAGACAAACTGATCTCGTTTGGCATCTTGACACACAGAGGATACTCTGCTCTCGTGGTTATGTTTTCCAAATGGGAACATAGAATAACATTTACTGATATATGGCGAGAGACGTTACATCGTATGGTCTGTACGTTGATACAAGTAACGACTTCGCTTTAGTATGTTACGTTTTTAGGCTCTAATAAACAGTGACTCAGAAAGTGTGAAAACAACAAGCTTTATAAAATTTATCAAATAATTTATTTTCCCTGGGTAAAAAAAGATTTCAGTTTTAAGAATCAAATTTTAAAAATTATACAAGAATAATCCACTTCTTAAATTACAAAAGTCCTACTGCTGAAATGTTCTAATAGTTCAAGATGGAGTCCGGTTGGAAATTCCAAGATGGAAGACGATGACGTATGCTGAAGTCTCTATTTTGCGCTTTACTATTGTTCCTTGTAGAAACACAATATTCAGCACTCCGGTATTGAAAATCCGAATACAATTTTGATAAACTGTCTTTGTCCAAGAATAACGTACGAGGATATCAAATAGTTCCCGATATACGAAATAATCCTCTAAATTCCAAATGAGCTGAAGGAAAGTAAACATGGATTCAAAAACTGACTACAACACAAAAAAATGACTTAAAGTCATTTGTAAAAGCCCAAAACTAACTATATTTGACCTAAACAAATATTGTAATATATTCTAATACGCAGTTTCGAAAAATTACCAAAGTGCGAAATCATCAAGGGGAAAGGAGTCACGTGACCGTTTATATTACGTATCCCTAACATGACCCTGACTAGAACCATCATTTTATTTAGAGAATAAAAGTTGATTACTTCTTAATTTTACTAGTGCCATCCTGACCATGACAACCATTCATTTCAATTTAAAAGGATCTAGGCCTACATTACTTTTTTATACCAAAGAATTATTCGGACTAACCGATTTTCTATATTAAAAACCATCGTCTCGTGAATAAATTTACATTACAATATTATAATAGCGTGTAATGAAAAGAAGAATTTAAAACTAACAAACAATTATACGTAACTATAGACACAGATATATATAAGGATAATGAACATTGAGGCTTTAGAGCAGTAACTCCACTCCAACATGGGTGAGGCTTCATTTTTTTTTTTATAAACGATTGCTCCACTCATGATACCCTAACCAAAACCATGCATGTCATGATTTGGATTTTTAACGTAACTGTAACAATTTTTCAGTCACGATGTCTACGATGTCTACGCTACGATGTCTGTAGTGTCACAAGTTTATAGTGATGTCTAACAATGGGGCATCATGCCGCAGACATGTAGCATGATGTCCCACCCAATCACATTATCCTGACACCAGGCCGACCAGTCCTAACATTAGCCTCTCAATGCTGAGCGCCAAGCGAGACAGATGTTAGTACCATTGTATTAAGTCTTTGTTATGACTCTACGGGGTATCGAACCCACGACCTCCTGCATCTAACCAGTAGGCCACTGGAGAGGTGTAATGTATTGCAATCATGTAGATGAAAGCGTTTCACTTAATGTCAAAACTCGGAAGCTCCTTTGAGTAGGCTAAGCCCAACCATACCAAAATATTGGTGTGCCACACTCATGTACACCAATAATAAAATAAAGTGCGCACAAATACAAATGAAAAGTTTTGCATAGTTCGTTTCATACGAGTTTGATTTAATATATACATCAGGAAGTATAACTAACAGATACTTCTAATGTCATTTGATTTTCACAAAAGATTATCACTTTTTTGAATGCTTCATAAGATGAAAGGTATCTTAAATGTGTATCGTTCTCCTTGAAATATGACATACTTCTCACCCCACCCCCACCCACCCCACTCCCACAGATCTACCAGCATTAAAATAGAATGAACATTTGCTTTGCTCAAAACACTTGCTTTATCTCAAATTCTCAACATGAACCCTTAGAAATGCTATCCCAATGTTCCTCAACATCGAATCCATCAAGCAGAGATGACATTAAAGGGTGCATTTAACTTTAAGACGACGTATAGTGTTACAAGTTGTCATCTGGTTGTTACTTTTCATTTAGGCTCTACCTGTCGAGCCATTAACCTCTTATCGCTACATACCCTTGCCCTTAGTCAACTTGAGATTAAAACAAATAACATATACACAGGATATAAAATGTAAGAATATAACCTGGTTACATAATGTGTGTTTTAATTCTGAGTCACGACTGCATACATTAATGAGGTAATTTTGTTTCTTCTTTTTTTCCAAACCATTTGCGAAAGAAACCAGATGAAGTTTTTCTTCTGACATCTTCGGTTTTAAATATCTCCAACATTTTCACTGAGGTATGTCTTGTTAAGAAGGTATTCTCGGTTTAACGACATACATATTTGTTGGTAACTGTTCAAGTGGAGATAGTGGGCAAACTCGACAGATAACAATCTATGAACCATATCAAACTTGTGTCTTACGTTGTGAATGTGCCAGTATGTCAGGTTTCTACAGTCAGACGGCATAGTAAATTTTGAATTTGTAAAGAGGTTTAATCATTTAGTTTGAAGCAAGACAAATTTATTAGAATTAGTATTCAAATTCAAATCTTACTGAAGTTCAAACAATGCCAGCCACTCAAATGCGTATATTCCAAGTTTACAAGAAGAATGATCTTGATTTAACTTGCAAAATGCGTCGAGGCCGTTGAGTTAAAACATTCATACGGCAATTTACAATGTGTTCTTTCCCTCAGATCTAGAGAAAACACGGATGGTTTGTTGTTTTGTTTGTTTCTTTGATTTGGTTTTGGAGGGTTAGGGTGGGGAGGGTTAATATGTCACTCTTTAACTGTTATACAATAATTTAATTATACTGAGTCAATACAATTTAAAAACATTGTGGGGGTTATAGAAGTGCTATTCAGTGCATCCATGAATATCGCCGGGCTGACATCAGCAAGCACACCGTAGTTGTTCAATATCCGTCTCGAATGTTAGACCAAACATGTAAGACTATTTGGGTAAAACATGTGAAAACGTGAAGACGATGTTAAGTATTATGACCTCATTATTGAGGTTTATAAGGCTTCGATAAGTAAAAAGAACACATCCATATTATTTGAAACAGTACAATCTGTGCACATGACTTTCGTTTGTTTTGAAAAGCTACTTATTTTTAAGAAGTATCTTTATCATGTTTAAAAATATGTATTCATACAAGAAGATTTTTTAAAAGTTAATTCTGTTAGCGAATAACATGAATTTGGATATATGAACTTAAAGTTTCGTCCTCATTCCCCCCACCCCAAAAAAAAAGAAATCCTAAACAGATTAAACATTTCATATTTTTTGGCATCTAATTTGTATTTGAGGATGCTTGCTCTGTCGATAATAAACAAGGTTTTAATATGCTTGTATTACTGAAATACAGTTGCGACATTTTTTACTTTTCTAAAACATGTATCTTTAGTTATTTTAAGGGAGAACTTAAGTGTTTTTTTTCGGTTTAAATTATAGCAATTATTTTGTTTGCAGTAGCAAAGCAAAGATGGAATCAAGTTCTTCTTTTATCGTTGTTTTTATTTTTTCTGTGACCTATTGTCCAATAAAGAAACGGATACTTTGAAAGTTATTATACACTCATAGATAAAACAAGACATGTAATAAAACTTAGATCTGGTCAAAGAATCACATGTAAATGGTAATAACACTATCAGAAACGATATCGTACTAAATGACTTGTGAGTAAATTTCAAATGCAAGCAGATAATGCTCTGTCCAATCAGGGTCTGTGTTTTTTTGTCATACTGATTACTTCTAACAAACTGTACTACCCTAATCTGTCGGCGCATTATGCAGTTTTTGCAGTGTGATTCAACTTATAAGCGAGTACAGACGATTATTCAAAGTGTAACGTAGACATAGGGTTGTATGGCACACAATGTATTGGTACAGGTGGAATGTGTCGACAGATATTGGAAAATTATAGCCGAGCACGAACGAAAACATTTACTATATTGTATCGAATTACGTAGTTAAGTGCCCTTTCAGAATAATTCCTTCACAATTAAATTTTGTTATCAGTGGTTTGTTTATTGCAGGCAAGTACCGTGTGTACTCGATCAGCCCAACCAAGCCGACATAGATTTGCCATCGAATCATATGTCGGCAGATCTAGGGTATATGCATGTTGTTAGGACCAATCATTAGAACAAGCAATACATATGCTGATCTGCTGGCGCATTGTGTGAGGGCATAGCATTGTATATGCTGTATGCAATTGGTTTGAATTATAAGCGAGTATATACGGTAATCTACGTAACACTATTTCTACCAGTTGCAGATCTCATTACGACTAGCATCAGTATTGCAAATGTTTATAACAGTAGTAGTAGTAGTAGCAGTATCTGTACAAGAGTAGTAGCGATAATGGTGGTGGCTGTGAAATTTGCAGAAAATGCGACAACACTATTGATTTCTAATTCTTTCTTTTTCCGTTTCTGACTTGGGTATCAACGTTTCATAGTCAAAAGCATGAAGCTCTTTTCTCTTTATTTTAGCAATTAGCAGTGCTGAAATGAATACCAAATGTTCCTTTTAGACTATTCATTGAATTTATCTGGATAGAATTCGAATATTCGTCAATGTAAGGGAGCTACAAATTAGTTGTCATGGGTGGGGAACTGAGATTGTTTGGTAAAGATTTTCCGACTATCCCCCACCTCATCCAAAATAGCATCGAAGCACAAACATGCATGCTTCATTTATAAGAAAAGGACTTCTACTGACTACGATATTAATTTTAGCTGGAACACAAATTATCTTCACGTGTGTAGAGGTTTCCTGTTATTTAGGTTGGGGAGGGGTTCCTCAATACTATTTAAATTATTACAGAAGACACAATCTGGCTCGTTTTAGTTAGATGTAGTGATAGAGATATGCAAAGCTCTGAGCCCCCAGAGCCGACAGTTAAATTAATGACTACACAAAATGTGAAATTCAAATAAACAACAATTTAATATCATTCACTAGCAGTCATCTCTCAAATAAAATTAAAATTAAACCCTATCATTCGTATTTCACTCGATAAAATGACGGCCTATTTCATCATCTGATTTAGTGTGATTGATTTTCCTCCTGTCCTCATTGTTCCTACTCATCTGAATTATCATTTTCTGGACTGATAATCCAATTCCCTCCCGTCCGTCTAACTTCTTCCTCCGTTCTTCCTTTTTCTTTGTCACCCAGAGACTCGGACCAACTGCACTGGGAGTAATTCTCTCTGTCTCCTACAGTTCCTCTGGTCACTAAAAGCTTCCTGTACTGAAGCTCCTTGTAAATGCCAGAATAACAAGTTTCCCGCCAATTTCGAATGACGTTGGAGTAGCTTATCTTCCCTTATAATTTCCGCAAGCTGATTTAGCGACTACTGGGGTTTCGTTCTAAAGATAATAGATTTAAGCTTGAGATTCTAATGATGGCCACGCCTTGCTCAATTCCGAGTGGATGTTGATTCACATAATTATCAGACACTGTTCCCTCCCAACAGTCTGACAAGGGTAGTTTTACGACCCCAACTTGATGTTCCTTTCATCCAAACATAGAATTCCATCGCTTACCTGTGACTCATTTGATGACAATTATTATGTAACTGGCTGCCCAAAATAAGGCCAGTCACGAATTGTATGATCATGTCAATGTCAAATACCTAGCTTGACACCGCATTGTTCGCTGAATTGACCTTCATACATATTTACGGCGCGAAATTATTTGCCTCAGGGTCTAACATATACAAGTTGTAATCTGGTTAATCCTTACAACGTGATAGATAACCAAATATCCTGGATCAAAAGACAACCCCAGTCCCCTTCCCAGTCCCGCAAATCAAATATTCGGTCCTTTTGAAGATTCACAGTAAAGAAATGCAAACTCTCCATTACCTGATCAGTTTAATGCGGGGGATTATCTAGACCAACTTCTTGGGAAAATGCTTTGTTCACTTCCGAAAATCGCACGCATGCGTGGCCAATTTAACTTAATTATAGTCGAGTAAGTTGATTGTAAGGTCTTCGTAATTTTGTCATTATGCGAAAATGAAAAATATACCGATAAATACTAATCCACCGCAAAACCTGAGTAGGAAGCTTTTCTCTATGAACAAACACTTCAACCCCTTAAATTTAAATAAATCAGTTGCAAAGGTATGTCAACAAACACAAGTACATCACATATATATGAAATATAAAATCAGATATACACTATCATATCTGAAGATCTAACAACGACCGCTTAGGGATCATATTATGGTGACCTATATAATTACCGTAACCGCTGACTCTATTAGCATATCAAATGAAGTTAGGTGTGAGAGACTGAAAAGCATGACTGACGAGGATCAATGTGATTTGAACAATTTTATATGCCTCCAGATTTCTGAAAACTGCATTTCCATTGGTTTATTCAAAGGTCACAAGAACATGGCTCCTAAGCGCTCGCTTGTGTGATCTTCACGTACGATAGCAGAGATCACTCTGAACTATTGTCACTTACTAAGTAACTCTGGGGTATAGCGATTTACTATCCAGTTTTTGATATTATCACTTCACCGCCCAGTTCGAAGGTCACGACTGTGTTTGTAAAGCAACAAATTAATTCCAAACACGCTGCCTTATTATATTATTTGTATGCCTTGAAAGGTCAGTCTTATGTATCTCTTGAATATTATTTAAACAAAACACAGTACTTCGCTAAAATGATGTGTCAGCATGTGACTTCTGTAAAGCTTAAAATTGCCTAATTGTATTGGGACGCTCGCGTGTTTAAATCGTCAGTTTCCGAGATAAGGAGCTTTGCAAGTTGTTAAACTTCGGAGGTAAGTAAATCTTGCACGTAGTCCGCAATCCCTTAATGTCGAAATGAGTAATCGGTTTTTAAAAAAACTCGAACGAATGAATATTGCAGTAGAGAACTTTTTTTAATCAGACTTTAACTTTCCTAGGTAAGAATATTGGGTTTGGGGGTGGAGTAGGGAACGGGTTTGCGGAATGGATTGCAGCAGCCGAGACGAGAATGTATGTCCGACATTTTAAATTTGTCCAAAGCCGATTAATGCGATCGTTAATTTTTAATATCACTGCATTAATTTGCCTTGTTGCATGCCAACCTGGCATGAGTACCTCGGTGACAATGCAAAGAAACGACAATGTTGTCAGCAATGTGAATATTTGGAATTATTACGTTAGAAACCGACAATTTAATATTCGGTTATTGGGGCGAGTGTACAGATTTTCTTCCAAACAAAAAAAAAAGATATCTTCTTTTGCCTGAAGGTAACGTATTAAATATTATATATTTTATAAATATGGCGAAATGTTTTTTGTTTATTAATCAGATTTAGAATATTTATTTTCAAACTATTTGGAAATTGGAGTTGTTGCAGATAAATTCCAAGCCACAGCCACCACCACCTAGAACTACACCAGTCAATATTAATGATCAATCTCTTATGATTACTTAATCCCAGTTTCAACTTCAGGTGATTTAGCGGTTTTGAAGATGTGCCCTTGTCAACTAAATCAACGTTGCAGAGTTTGCATTTAGCCTTTCTTTTAACAACATGCTGCCAGTTCACTAGAATGTTTGATTATCTGTTTCAACTCCAACAAATTGATAAATCTCTGGTCATTTTCTTTTTATATTTTTTTTCTTCTCGTAATTCTTGTCCTTCTTGTTTAATTTTCTGATATCAGTTTGTGTGCTCTATTAACCAGACAAAGCATTAAAATGCAGCAATGAACACATTTCAATACAATGTAGTTTCCTGTGGCAGTCAAATTATTTGAAACACACACTTCTCATTTTCGTGTTTTTATATCTTTGAAAATCTTACACATGCATGTATCATTGGAGAACTTAATAGCCATACAACCATTATTGTCACTGATATTAATAATCGGCAATGTTAGTCTCGTAATTAGATTAGAGATGATTGGAAGTTAAGTAGGGCATATAAGGTATTTCATAGGGCATATAAGGTATTTCATAGGGCATATAAGGTATTTCATAGGGCATATAAGGTATTTCATAGGGCATATAAGGTATTTCATAGGGCATATAAGGTATTTCAGACAGGTACGGGGAAAAGTTTAATTAACTTTATCGAAATACGGAGAGAGAGAGAGAGAGAGAGAGAGAGAGAGAGAGAGAGAGAGAGAGAGAGCATTTACTGGCCCTATACAATATTTCAATATTTTTTTAATACTATACAACCAGAAAGAAAGAAAGACCATCAGAAAAACAAAGCTACTTTTCTTATTAAATTTTGATGCGAATGTCGAATGGGATATGTTTTGTCAGAATTCATGGATTGCTATACAATAAAGGTAGCCCATTTTCAACCCAATTCTCTCAATGACAAACCACTTTTCAACGGTCTTCATCACAGTTTAACATGAATGACCCCATTATTCTGGTGCAAGCGTGAAGTCATGATCTGTCATCTGTTTGTCACATAAAATAGACAATACTAAGAGCTGTCATGAATGAGAAATGTTTTATCCAATGAAGTGTTATTCACGTCAATACTGCGCTAGATATTTGAAAGTAATTTAAAAAATCAATTGACGAAGTTATATTGCAATACTTTCGGAAACTTCTCTCACACCTCCCCAACCTTCCCTTTTCCAACCAACCAACCAACCAACCAACTAAATAAACAACCAACCAACCTAACAACAACAAAAAAAGCAAAGAAACAAGCCCATAAAATATTCACAAAAAAGGTAATAAATAAATATTATTTAAATCTAATATGCTTAATGATAGAAATCAATAATTAACAATATTTGATGTATGTTTATAAGATGAATCATGTATTATTTTCGATCTTATTCAGTCTAGAAATGCCTATATATATATATATATCGACAGGACAGGAGACAAATGCTAACTATCGCTTTGGGGAATCAAATCCTGCCAGGCGTACCTACCAGTCTACGAAAGAGTCAAGACCAGTTTCATTCTACATAGTTTACCTTGGCATTCGTCCTCGAATGTCGCTTTGATTTACCTCTCAGAGCGGTAAAACCCGATTCCCAACCTTGCCACCAGCTGAGAAGAGAAGGACGAGCCAGCAAATGTAACAGGAGGCGAGACAAATTAAAAATATAACTCTCGGGATTCAAAACCCAGTTCGCCTACTCACAGCCGGGCGCACATGCCACTCTCCTCAAAGGTCCGCACCAGCCAGCATGGCTAGCAAGTGGTCTTATATACATAGACTGCTACATATACTATATTATTAGTTGATTCCAACTGCAAACTACATAAACCCTGATCTGTAACCACATCATGCTCCGACATATCGGGATCTGTATTATTTCTTTTTCTGCTAAGTAACCATGGTTATGTGCAGTTTGTAATTGGACTCGACTGACTGTTCCTTTTCAATACTAATTAATGATTCCAGCTATATAGCCCTTACCCATGATTCTCCATGAGGAATAATGGTACATGAGCCATCTTCCTTTTTCAAACTTCTTGCCCTATCCGATGCAAAATATATGGCTTTTTGTGTATTGTCGAATCCTGACATTAAATGTACATCTTTGCGGACAGCTAACCTGAAATATTGTTAAATAAAAGTTCGTATTTTCATTAGATGAGAAGATTGAGCAACAAGATCCTGTTATATTTTCTAAGGTAAGATGGCTATGTCATGGTAGTATTAATATGCAGAATATATAAAGAAGACGGGAGCGTTACTAAACAGTGCTATTTAATATTTAAACTCTCATAAAAGAGGAACATATTTTAAACTGCTTGTGACTTAACCCATATTTCAGATATTTTTAAATCGATATTCACTTCCTTCTTGCTACAATACGGACTTTATGTATCTTTCTTGAACTATGAGGGGTGGTGTAATCTATGTAAGAAAACGAATGCGCAACAGTACGTCCTCGTGTATTGTGGAATTTTTTAAAGAGGTTATCTGTTCAGGTTAGTATGTTCATATGTCCCATCTGTGTTATTTCCAGTAATATTACCATTACCCCTACTGTGTAGCTGTTGTGACCAATATATAGTGTCTGGTGTCCAGTCATTCGTTTTTTCACAACACATTTAAACTACAACAATGTAAAATCAATCAAGACATACTACCCACTACCCACTAGGTTTATTATCCTTTCAATAAAATGGCAAGTATCGGTTCCCTAAACATGTGCTAACCACCTCACCATCTTAAAATTAATTGTTTTTGTTTTGTTTCTTTTTTTTTTTTACCTCTATTGTATAGTAGTCGTGCATTGTTCGGCAATTTCTTTTCAATTTAATAGAAAGTACTCTGACAGGTTGGTAGCAGTTGGTTGTAGTTAAGATTGGAGAAACGGAAGACAGCAGAAAAATTTCCCACCTTAAAGGGGTAGCGGCAAAACATAGTATCTACTGGCACTGGGATCGAACCCTGGACAGCAGATGCATAAGACGACTGTGTTACCATTGCCTTATTCATACTGCACAATTCCATGTCTAAATTATATACTTTGAAACCAGTTGTTCTTATTGATCTTTGGACAAACTGGCGCAGCTTGCAAAGTAATTGTAATTACTCTCAACTTGCAGAGAAAGTGTAATTACTCTAAGTGTAAATACTTTAAGCTTGCAAAGAAAGTGTAATTACAATGATGTAAAAATTCATTTCTTTGTTAAGAGTGTCGCATCGTGTAATAACCATTGGCTTCGTAACGTAAACTGCACATGATGTGTGTCTTCATCAACTGTTCACCCTATCCATGTTTTACTTGTGCACACAACTGCACATTAACTTTGCAAATGGTATTACTCACCCATCGACTATATCGAGACTAAGTAACAAAATTAGATTACCTTTGCGTACCAGAGACAGACAAACGGACAAAGAGCATGTGACCCCTTGTACAGGCTAAAAATTCTTATCAGTTATTTGACTACCTTATGTGGGTCGGTGATTCTTCATCCAAGTGTTGTAAACTGGATTACAATAGTTCATATCTAGCTCTACGTCTTATCACTGGATAGGTTTGTCGTTGAACCAATTCAACGCGCCAGTTTCGGCATGTCGTTACGTTGACTTGTTTTGTGTTTGTGGAGGGGTGAGTAGTATTACACTAACGAAACATTACAGTTTTATAAACAGAGCTGAATCAACCAAATTATATGTCACAAATCACAATTGTTTTGAGACCAACACGAGCAATCTATTGTTCTTCATTACGAAACAGTCGGGAAAAAGGTAAATTACTCAACTAGAGCATTTTCGAAATTTGCAAACTAGCATGGGAAAATTGTAATTTCCCACGACACAAAGTTTGATAATAATAAAATATTCTTGCTCTTGTATGAATGTAGAAAGCAAACAGAAAAAGACCAACAGTGTTGTCCAAAATTACTAATTTGCAACGAAACGTAGAAAGGTTTGGCAATTAAATCCATACAGAGACAAAGACACGGATAATAACATGACATAATTTTCCATAACTTTGTATCAGATGACTTCACGTTATATAACCAAGTATAGCATAATAATCATAACTAACCTAACACAACTACATAACGCAACTACATAACATAACTACATAACACAACTACATAACGCAACTATATAACGCAACTACATAACACAACTATATAACACAACTACATAACGCAACTATATAACGTAACTACATAACACAACTACATAACACAACTACATAACGCAACTATATAACGCAACTACATAACACAACTACATAACACCACTACATAAATTGACATGGTACGTGCCGTGAGTGGCATGTCATTTAAACAAGGACAATTGTTTTTTGGCCTTCTTTGGGGGGGGGGGGTGTACTCGAAATTAAAGCAAAATATCCTAGTACAAATGAAACGTGGGAGGTATTTTGTTCTGATAGGTGAAATATCTTTTCGAAATTATTGAAACGAATTTTAGGGGAAAATCAATTGTGGCGTGTTTAGGCCCTAGTGATCAGTAACACAGATAAAGTGAAAACAACAAGCTTTGTAAAATTTAACAAATAATTTATTTCCCTGGGAAAGATTGTAAAAATATTTTAAAAAATCATACAGCTTTTAAAAAATCAAATCTAAAAGTAATCCAAGAATAATCCACGAATTAAATTACAAAAGTCCTAGTAATGAAATGTTCTAATAGATTCAAGTTCGAGTCCTGTTGTTAAATCCAAGATGGGAGATGATGGCGTATGATATCGTATGTACTTTGTGTATATATAGTGCCTTGTAGAATCACAAGATTTAACATTCCGGTGTTGGAACTCCGAATAAAATTTTGAAAAACTGTCTTTGTCCAAAAATTTTGTATGAGCACATCAAATATTTCTAGAGATACGAACTAATCTTTTAAAATCAAAATGAACTGAAGAAAGGTTAACATGAATTCCAAAAACTGGCTACAACAAAACAGAATGACTTAACGTCAGGTGTAAAAGCCCAAAACTGAGAATATTTCTCTAAAACATACGCTGTTTCGAGAACAAAAAATTCCCCAAATTGCGAAATCAAGAAAAGAAGGTGAGAGGAGTCTCGTGGTCGTGTTTATATCACGTCTTCCTAACATGACCCTGACGAAAACCAATCGTTTTATTTAAAAATAAAATGTTGTTTACTTCTTAATTGACTAGTGTCATCTTGACCTTGACAGCAAAATAAATAGAGATTAAATCAAATATACGTAACACAATCAACCAATTACTATTAGGAAAAACATAAAAAATATAACAGTCACGTGAGGTCAATATGACGTGATGTGTCGTGACGTAATTTTAAAAGTAATGTTAGGATATATATGGAGACAATACAATGGCATGTATCATGCCTTCAATGTCACGTTTTTTTGAAATTTTAAACGTGCAGAAAATAACGGTGGCGCTCTACAATTTCGTCTGTTGCATTAGGTTAGGTTTTTAAAAAGAAAGAAAAAGATTTTCCATAGTTTTCCTTACTGGTTACACATGCTGTTTACGAAAACCTTGTATATATTAAATATTGTTAACAGAACTTATAATTCCCTTTATTTCGGTGTATGATTGATGAGTGTAGTAATCTGAGTTATACAGATTGAAGAGCTAGCTAGCTAACTAGATAGATAGATAGATAGATAGATAGATAGATAGATAGATAGATAGATAGATAGATAGATAGATAGATAGATAGATAGATAGATAGATAGATAGATAGATAGATATGAAGAAAGGAAGAACACTTTAAACCAAACGATAGATAAATTAAACCTCGAAGGCATAAACAGATAGAAAATATTCAAATTATCTCAGTAATTTCAATGTCTCTAATAGTATGGATCTCTCATGGCTCATTTATTTCAAAGAAAGAAAAGGACAGACAGGCAGAAGCAAGGACGGTTTAGGTTGTTCTTCCTTGTTTATCTATTTATTCATCTATTTACGTATCTATATTAAGTTATTCACTTATATGTGTAAGTACGCATCGTTTTTAATGAATGCAGACATACATGAAAGGCCTGCATAAACTTTACTCTTCTCAAATTGCTTACCTTCCTCATACAACTTTCTTTTATTAATATTCTTTCTTTCTTCCTTTCTTTCTTTCTTTCTTTCTTTCGTTCTTTCTTTCTTTCTTTCGTTCTTTCTTTCTTTCTTTCTTTCTTTCTTTCTTTCTTTCTTTCTTTCTTTCTTTCTTTCTTTCTTTCTTTCTTTCTGGTGAGTTTATCTATATCTTTATTTATTACTTTTTTCATAAATTCAATAAAATCAGTGGACGGCCAATTTACGGAAAAGAGAAAATCTGTTTACATGTCTCAGTTTTTGAGGTGATATTTTATGCGCATTTAGTAATTTTCAAAGAATAAGGACCCTCTTGTGGATGCCTCTGATGTCTGCGGACATTAAGGATGATGCTGATATCGTCTCTTAAAATTAGCAACAGGTTAAGCATGGAACAGGAAATCATCATGCAGATTCCAACCTTGAACTGTTGTACCCTTCTGATCTATGTTAAAGAGTACTCGCCTCATCAAAACGAAATACTGCAGCTTATCAGAGTATCTATATTTTCTTCATCATTAAAATATATTGAATTCTAATTTTATCTAATATATAAGTGCTTACAACCAGTGGCCATTTGAGCTTCTTTGAGACTTCTTTTTAAAACATTAAAATTACCTGTAAATTGACAAGTTTTGAAACATTTAGATTACTTGTAATTTTACACGGTACGAAACATGTATATTACTCCGATTTGACACGTTTAAGATTTAACTGCATATATGTTTGCCTGCAAATTCAAGTGTATTCACGTTCTTACAAACCTAGTTACGAGCCTTAATACGATATACTATTAATAGGACTTATAATTCTACTTTGGAAAGGTTTCGATATTTTTGTACGTGTTTATGTTGTATGCCGTAAAGGTCAGGTGAGGTCTAGTTTGATTTGATTTCGTGTTTCACGGAACATCAATAATTTTAAGGTTATAGAATGATGTGGCAAGTAGAGTACGGTGCATGCTCAAGAACACATTACAGTGGCAAAAATCCAAATGAAATACGAATGATGGGTGTAAACAAACCTCATCTGTTTTTTTGTTCACGAAACCAACACAGTAATGTTTAAACCCTGAAACACCGAGGATCATATATATATATATATATATATATATATATATATATATATATATATATATATATATATATATATATATATATATATATATATATATATATATATATATATATATATATATATATATATATATATATATCTGTTGGTAACAAAAGTTGGACATGTTCGTCTTTAATAGCATCAGAGCTCGTGCGTAGTACTAATTTATCAAACTTATAATATATTTTAACAAATCTTTTACCAGATCCGTGCCTAATACTCATTAATTAAAACTAAATCTTCAAATAGAATGATTAAATAGATACGTATCCCTTACTCGAGACATCTTTCCCACTGATATAAATACCGTTTGATTTATGTCTATACATTCATAAAACCTATATAATAATCTTATACTACTTTGCTTTGTTTGTCATCTAACCTTTATATATTGACCTTAGTTATTCAAAAAATGTTTCATTAATGAGGCTATATCGTTCAATGTAGTTCACACGCAAGACCACCGGTGAAAGATTAGTGTATTTAATTCACATGTCATGTATAAATTCATTCAGACAAACTACTGCGCAACATAAATCAGATAAAAACTGAATATGGGCTGCAAATAAACTTATGCAACAATGGAGTACTTGTAAAACTGTACTGAATATGTCACAAGCCTTTCAAAGTTGTAATACTCGAAATTCGGCCATAAGCAATATTTTAAAGGCAGCGATTTAATATGCACACATGCAGACGACATTTCGATCAAAAATGAATGATAAGGCATTGTTGCGGATGGCCGTGCAAACCGTAAACAGTTGATATTTCGACCAAATTTATAATTAACGCATCCTAAAAACTGTTAAAATAGCATCGCATAATTAAAAAAGGTCGGTGACATTTCGATGAAAATTAAAAAACAAAAATTAGACCAAGCAATCAATGAAAGATATCATTATGAGCATGAATTAACGCTGTCACATAATCAGTGAGTTCCTGGTTTCTGTACGCTTGCGCAGACCTTTTTTTTGCATAGTCACGTGCTCTTTTTGCTTCGCAGTTAGATTAATAGTTTGTAAAACACTGATTAGAAAGACGATACATATTCGAATAATGCTTGTTATAACACATGACAACAAATATACAAAACCGCGTCGTATGGGTCAATCGTGCTGAAGGTTCAAAAATGATAAATACTTATCGAAATGAATAAATGAATACAAAATTCGGATTGTTTCCTGCCCGTGAGACTTTGAACAAATTAACCGAGTTATGTCAATGGTTTGCACAATTACGCTGTACATAGTTTCCTAAGTATCACTGTCTTAATACTTTGTTCATTTGTATATTTTGACGAGTTGACATTTTTATTGCTGCAAAAATCGAAACAGAGAAAATTGTTACTGAAAAGCCTTTGCATTATGATACCATTTTGTGCAGGTAATTGTGGGTAAAATGGTACATATCTGCAATTAAAGCTTGTCAGTTTCAACAGATGATTGTATCCGGATATGGCTTGCATAATTATTGATATAAGTTCGACCATGTATGTTTCGAAGGTGGGACTTGAAAGGGGCCATTCTGCAGACCTGCCATCAATGTATATAAATTTAATAAAATAAATTGGGCACCTATTCAGGCGATTTCGATTGTGAATAAATCGCTTCCAAGAGAAATTTGAAAATAAAAATCCCCGCGTTTGACTGAACTAATGGTTAAGTTTAGGCCTTGCTTTCCTGCCCGCCTTCAGCACTAGAATAACGTTAATTATCACATCGAGATTGAAAGTAAACATGGAAATTAACACATTCTTTTCATGTATAGCCTGGCTGCTTTAAAATGTAATCATGCTCCATAAAATATAATTACATGTAATTCAAATTCTCAGATATTAGATTTCTGGATTTTTAATGTTTTCAATGCGGTTTGGCCAATGGACAGTTGGGTGGGTGGGGATGCATACCATAATAATCAAAAGAGGATGGATTATTTCATACATATAGTGAGTGATCATATACTTTCCATGAAAGGGATGGGGAGGTTCAGTTTTTGATTCCAACCTGGAATTTATTTTCTTTTATCTGAAGACATTTGTCGCAATTAATACTATAACAAGATACATTGGACATAAGTATCATAGTTAAATAATTGTTTTAGTATATTCCTAAAATAGCCCAAGCCACTGCCCTCCTCCCTTAAAGTAAAAAAACATAACTAAATGAACGGTCCTTACAAACATCGACTAATATTCGAGTCATTTTTAATGCATTCAACGAATAGTTGAATTGGAAAATTTGTATTTCCTTTAGCTCTGTTATTGATTATTATATATTCCATGATTATCGCCATTACCAAACAACCGTATTTGTCAAACACTTGTACTACAAATAAGTCATGCAAACAGACAAATATAGTGACATGAGAAAAATTCCTATCGATCAAATTGTTTAAACCAGTTTATAGACATGTATCTCATGGATTATACCAATTAACAATTGATTACTTGCAAGAAAGAATACAAATATCAATATAGCATTGTTTCTCCGTCACAACCGCTGTATCTATCTATCTATCTATCTATCTATCTATCTATCTATCTATCTATCTATCGATCGATCGATCGATCGATCGATCTATCTATCTATCTATCTATCTATCCTTCTATCGCTCTATCTATCTATCTATCTATCTATCTATCTATCTATCTATCTATCTATCTATCTATCTATCTATCTATCCTTCTATCGCTCTACCTATCTATCCTTCTATCTATCTATCTATCTATCTATCTATCTATCTATCTATCTATCTATCTATCTATCTATCTATCTATCTATCTATCCATCCATCCATAGATAGATAAATAGATAAATAAATAGAGACAGACATACAAACACACACACATATATGATGGTGTGCGGAGAGAACAAATCTTACGGAGTTATTAGATTGTGAATGTTTAGCTTATATAAGCAGTGCAAAATACAATTATATAATTTCTTCGCTTAATATGCAAATGATTGCATTTTCGTCCTTATTGTCGTCTTCATCGTTGTCGTGAAACTCAACGTCATATTCTTAGTCTTCATGGTCACTTCTCTTGTCCTCTTCTTTTTTTCGTCTCTATTCTTTCTTTACAATAAGTGTGCATTTTATTATTATTATTATTGTTGTTGTTGTTGTTGGCATTGTTTTTGTTGGTGGTAGTGGTTGTGGTGTTTTTATAATTGTCGTTTTACTTATATTCTTTCGATTTTTTTGCGTTCAACATTTCGATAGACTGATATAAGCAATAACAAAGGAAATTCAGAATGAAGGACAGTCAGTTATTATTATTATTATTTATTATTATTATTATTATTATTATTATTATTATTATTATTATTATTATTTAATATTTCACATTTCAAGTATGTCAAGAACATGGAAATTATCATGCCAGATGTTCGCTACGACCCTCTAATTAAATTATACATAAATTTCCTGTCATTCGCTTCTTTTACGTAAATGCATTTTGACGCTTACCGGGCATCCGGAATGTCAAACCATATGTTTTGGGAAGCACCCTATGCTAATCGAAATTGACCTGAATATATATTTCACATTTTAAAAAAATATTGAAAACGGTTTTACGGCAAAGAATTGCGGGATGATCTATAAAATGAAGAAGCTTTTTAAATATAATGGAAAGAAACCTGGAATGGACTACATACAAAATGTTGGGTTTTATTTCAGTCACTCAGTGTGTACAAGCTATTTGAGTGGACGAACATGACCCCCATTATCTTTAATCCTATAAGTGTAATGTCAAGTCTTCTTTCTTCAAGAGCTCACTAATTATATCAATAGCTGTGCAGAACGCTTATTTTTTCTAAAAGGAAGTTTAATTACAATTATAAGTCTATCGACATGGTGACGCGGGCCAAGAGTTGAACTAGGTGCGCTCAACAAAAACGTTATGTCGTATTAACCTGCACACTAACATGCAGATACGCGTTGGGAAACATAGTGATAAATATTCCGAATGTATATACAGTACCTTAAAGTGCTAGAAATAAATTGTACCACGGTATGGTCGAACTCTGGTCTATATTTTAAATAAACATGAAAATTTATTATACTTCAAATTGGGAGTCCAATATTAACACTTTATGACGCAGTACACAATCTTGAATTAGAAATCAAATATATGACTTATCACATTCATGAAATATATGTCACGTGATAAAAGTTTTTAAACTTGACGTCGACTTTGAAGGTCGAAGCAAAGTTCATGAGAGTGCGGAGTGAACGCTTGATGTTTAATTTGAAAAGACATCACATACATACTAAAACTTTCCTTTCAACAACTTTAGTAAAAGAAAAACAAATGCAGTGCGTTTAGTAAGTCAGCTGTATAAGTTTTCATTGTTTACAAACAGTAACATAATAAACTAACTTTGCTTAATGATAGCATTTTCGTCTTCATTGTCGTCATATATAATGTAATGGCATTTTTTCCTTAAGGGCGCTACATATGTTTGTTCATAGGAACAGAGTGTTGTGGCAGAAAAGGTAAAACGTGTGGGGTATGGGCGATACAAGAGGGGTTAGGAGAGGCTATCAGGAGTGGTGAGAGACAACTGTTACAATCCATTTTTGTTAGAAACTCTATTATTCTTGTTTTTTGATATTGTAATATGTTATTTTTAAAGATCCAAAATTTGCTAACTCGACACTTTGCTTTTCTCTGTCACTTTGAATTTTGACGCCGACTGGATTCGTAAGTTGTGAGACCATCAATGGTAGTGCTCCCCTATTTATAACCTTATCAGAAACCACGTGACACAATTCAACCAACTGCTAGATACTCAGCTATCCATGTAACCATTCCGTGTCTTGGATGGTGTGCGCGTAATGCAGTTTTGCATGGTATATAATGTTCATTTTACAAATACATAAATTACTTAACAATAAGTATTTCAATACTGTAGGACATGTATATGAAACGAATAAGAAGAACACTTATAATCTAAAATGTATGTGAAATGTAACATCTAACTAAAGTCTTGCATAATTTCATTGATTCATATATGCGGGTTTTGCGATTGATGCAGACGACCGCATTTGTCACATCAAGGTATGCATTGCATACATCTATACTATGTTATTGCAACGATGTTGTCACTGAAACATGCACATTACTTTCTTATCAGTACCCTGCTATATCATTAGAGAATATAATTGCTAATGCGAAAGTATAGACTTTCCAAATACGAAACTCGCGTGCTAATTCTAAATGGCGGACATCATTATACGAGGACATAGCATGTTTTTTTATCGTCATGATTTAGTAGGTATGTTACATAAATAAAAAATAGTAATATCATAATAGCATAAGATATGTAGCAGATAAATAAACAGTACACTGAAAAGTTTGACAGACTTTCAAGACGTTTTACTTAACGAACCTGTTCGTCGAAATTAGGCCACATATGTTAAGATCGGTCGCCAGCATTGGCTGCTGGTTTGACAGTCCATATACATTAGATATAATTATGATTGTTATGCATTGTAAGTGAACATTATAATTCATATCCATGTGTACCAAATGTACCTTAAAAGAAACAAAGACTGAAAATATTATATCTAGAGGGGTGCGGGCGTAAAAACGGTGAGCCCATTACGCCACATTGTCTAGATGCTTATGTTGACAAAGTGTCGGTGTCTACCAAGTATCATTTGACCAAGTGTCGATAACTGGATTTTATCTTCTCAGATATTTTTGTTAATTTATGATTCGTTTTTCTATATGCATTTATGTTGAGGAAACACATTACAATTCCTATCCGTACCACTAAACTGTGACATTTTTGTCAAATTTCAAGGACGGACGAACATAAAGTTTAGATACCTACAATATACATTTTGATATATACAAGATACATTTTAGATACATATAACATATATTTTAGATACATACACCATACATTTTAGATACATACAACATATATGTTAATTACACACAACATACATTTTAGATAAATGCATACAATATACATTGTAGATAAATACAGAAAACATTTTAGATAATACATACAACATACATTTTAAATGCATACAACATATAGTTTAGATACCTACAACATACAATTTAGATACATACAACATACAGTTTAGATACCTACAACATACAATTTAGATACATACAACATACAGTTTAAATACATACAACATACAGTTTAAATACATACAACATATAGTTTAGATACCTACAACATACAATTTAGATACATACAACATACAGTTTAGATACATACAACATACAGTTTAGATACATACAACATATAGTTTAGATACTTACAACATACATTTTAGAGATATACAATATGCATTATAGATAAATGCATAAAAAATAAATTGTAGATAAATACAGCATACATTTTCAACAAGACATACAGCATACATTTTAGATAAATACAACATACACTTTAGATATATACAATATAAATTATTGATAAATGCATACAACATAATATTAGATACATATAACATATAATTTTAGAATCATACAATGCACATGTTAGATACATATGACATACATTTGAGATACATACATCATACATTTTAGATACATACAACATACATGATAGATACACACAACATACATTTTAGATACACACAACACATATTATAGATAAATTCATACAACATAAATTGTAGATAAATACAACATACATTTTTGATATATACAACATACATTTTAGATAATAGACAACATACATTTTTTATGCATACAACATACATATCATATACATACAACATACATTTTAGAATCATACAATACACTATTAGATACATACGACATATATTTGAGATACATACGTCATACATTTGAGATACATACGTCATACATTTTTGATACATACAACATATATTTTAGATATATAAAACATACACTTTATAATAATACAAATGTTTAATTGACAGCAAATAGGAAATCCAAAGTTGCGGAACCTCGTCACGTGCAAATGAGAGGTATTGTGCGTGCCAAGATTGACATGTGCTCACCATGCGACTGTTCCATCCAGCTAAAGGTGTACTGCCTTACCTCATGATACAGTCATTAATTGATAGTAAAATGACCGGTACAAGACAACAATCTGCTGTTGAAAGGAGTCTATTCAGATTAGCACGCATTGGCTTCGCTTTGGTCTAATCCCGTAAATTAAACTCCTGACACTCATTATTATCGTGTTTGGTAATTAATTCCTTTTTTTCTTAATTAATTTTTGCTCTATCAGCCGGAGAAATTTGTCAATTTCAAGTAATTACCTTGATAAATCTGTACTATGATGGGTTCACATCCGTAAGCGAAGTTTCTTTTTCTCAAATACTCCCGCAGAGAGCGAAACTTAGATGGGAAGGTTAGAGGTCACTAATTTTTAGTAGTAGTTCAGATAGTGTATACTCTACGTAACTCAAGTTTTAATCAGGCTCACCTGTCAACACAGCTCACGAGAAGGGCTCTTTTCCAATATTTCAAATGTGGTGTTATTTACGATCAAAATTGAACTGAAATCACTTTTGGAAAAGCATCATAAGCTACAGTTCATAAGACATTTACGTCAGACGGGGATTTTATATGTGTGTGTGTGTGTGTGTGGTCAATAATTGTCCTTACATATAAGTAAAACGACTGTTTCAAAGTTGTCAAATGTACAAACTGTAATCATTTCAATTAAACTTATTTAAGTTTAAGATTAGTTTCCACCCTTATTCCAGATTATTGATTTCTTTTTCTTTTCAAGTAGGATTATTGATTTGTGGTAATCACACTTGTTTTCGTTATCTTTTTCTCCACTTCCAGAAAATAACCTCTGTGGGCTTGGAGGTGTTAAATAGATTCGAAGCACCCTCCCGGAAAAGTCGTGTAACTGAGGCAAGACACAAGGTGGTTCTGTGGTTAGCTAGCGAAACTCTCAGTTGAAATGGTGAGGCTTCGAGTGATGCCATTGGACTAGCACGGGTCTTGTACAGTTTTCTCTTGGGCATGGCGTTTTACTCGTTCCCGCAGTCCTAATAAACATATGCGTGTCACTGAGCCGTGAAACAACAAACCTAGCAACAAACATACCCTAACTGATCCAAATGTTTAAATTGTATTACCAATGATGTGCAATTTCTATTGAGTTCCTCTCTTTTCCTTCATCGCTGTTTAGTCATTTTCGTGAGTATTCATGGTTTATTTTTATCTCAAGATATGTGAAGTCATTTTTCTTCTTGTTTTGAGATGTGGCAAAGTTTGGATGATGTACTCCTTCAAGACGTCTGTCACGATGGCAAAAATTTTGCCGATCCGTTTTCATGTAGTAGATGTGTACCTCCATACGGGTGATTGGGTTGTACCTCCATACGGGTGATTGGGTTGTACCTCCATACGGGTGATTGGGTTGTACCTCCATAAAGGTGGTTGGGTTGTACCTCCAGATGGGTGGTTCGATTATACATCCAGGTAGGTGGTTGGGTTGCACGTCCAGATGGGTGGTTCGGTTGTTTTTCACAACATTTGACGATAACACTATTGTATGAGCCCATTCTACATTTATAACAAACTGAAATATTCAAACAGAACAGAGTGTGAGATAAAGAAATGGAGAGGAAAGGAAAATTGGCATGTAAAAACATAGTGAAAAAATACATGATGAAAATCAATGAAAATCTATTTGTTTTAAAGCTTCGTTTGTGTTGGAATAACTAATTATCCATAGATGATTAAGATGATTAGATGTCTTTAATTTAGTATATATATATTTAGATACATGCAACATATATTTTAGTATCAATAATGGAAAGAAACGTCATGAAATATTTCTACCACTGTACATGATTTTATCAAATAGCATTGATCACAATATACTTATACACGACAGTCAATAATTTAAATAAAAAGCACATATAAGCTTATAAATCGGACCCAACTACAAACAACATAGACTTTGCTCAGCCTTTGCATAATGCACCGGCAAATCAGGGTTTATGTTGTGTTTTTTTTTCTACTGATCAATTCTTAAAAACTTAATATACGTAGAGCATAATGCGTTTACCGATCTGAGTTTACGCATTTTACAGTTGGAGCCGATGTATTGGTAAGTACTACTTGTACGCTTCATTTTTTTTTTTTTTTAATTTCAGATTGGTTCAAGGAGAATATAATGTATGTCCGTTACCAAAACGTTACTACGAAAAAAATAAGTTAAAGTATAACAGCTTAGGGAGGTTTTTCGTCTTATATTAGTAAGTTATAGTTCAGAAACCAATCCCACGCATAAAAAAGCAAATTTAATCAGAATTAAAAAATGCAAACTGTTCCGAGTACAGAAATACAAAACCTTATGTCATATATACATCGTTGTTGGCTTGTAAAATTGCAACCTTGGGATATGGAAGATAATATTGCACGAGGGAGACTAAACGTTTCCGTATGACTAGAAGCCATGACATGTCATTTAGTGCCACAACAAAACAAATGAAATGAACTTTTATGTTCATGCATACATGCATGCAAACTTTACCCTCTCTCTCTCTCTCTCTCTCTCTCTCTCTCTCTCTCTCTCTCTCTCTCTCTTTTCCACTGTTTGTAAACTTCAACGTGCATATTGGAAGGAAAATATATAAATGTGAATTATATGAAGGTGTGCATACCACGCTTTAACTATGGCACCAAACCTTTCAGTACTTTAGAAAATTCAGTATGCTACAGAGATTATTGAACTTTCACACTTGCATACTCTGTGAACTTGTCAGGTCAAGCAAGTGCATACACCTCGAGGTATCGGACCTAAAAATGGGTCTCTGGGACAGTTTACGCCCTTCAAGGCCAATTAGGCTGACATTTTGAATGTATGAGATAAACACGCCCCTACTACCGAACTGACAACATCTGAAGTTGTTAAGATGAATTATCGAGCCAGTCAAAGGTAATTGGTCTGTGGTATACTAAAGTAGTATATCATAGGTCGACTGAGATAAATCGGCGTTTATGAAAATATTGTTGTAAAGTGGGTAAATATAGCTGCTGTGAATAGGTACAGGAGAATTAAGTGTGTGTGTGTGTGTGTGTGTGTGTGAGAGAGAGAGAGAGAGAGAGAGAGAGAGAGAGAGAGAGAGAGAGAGAGAGAGATTACCTTATTTTCAATTACATCTTTTTCACAAATAAACATTTATATATTGTCGTAGTCATTAGTTTTCAAATTCATATATTTACTTTCAGCGATGACAGTACAAATAAATAAATAGCTAAACAATTACAAATTAAATATTAAGTAAATGAAACATGTATCTAGTTTTCTTGTGGTTTATTTTATTATTTATTTATTTTTAAGTTTAAATTAATAAATTGCAAGGCAGTTTTGGACGTATTTTGCGACTTTGTTTCAACCTCGAATAAATTTGTGTCATTAGTGTGGTTTAGAGCAGATAATGCTATTTTATACAAATAATAAAATATTAAAATGATAATGTGTTGAGGAAGATTATGTTGACGTACCGCCAATACTCATTTACAAGTCTAGTCCAGCTGCAAACTACAAAGACACCTGTTATGTCGGTGCATCATGCAACAGCAGAACAGGGTGTCTGCACTTTGTTATGAGCAATCATTAGAAAAAATCAGATATGCACTGACCGGCTGGCACATTAGACTACAGTATATCATGGTTTATGTTGATTATTGTTTGACACGTCTAAGCGAGTACGAATGGTACTTGCATATCACTTGCTCATTACACTATCTTGGCTTTTTGGTTTCGTACTTTATATGATTTTAATCAGCCAATTATTCTCTCTCTCTCTCTCTCTTTCTCTCTCTCTCTCTCTCTCTCTCTCTCTCTCTCTCTCTCTCTCTCTCTCTCTCTCTCTCTCTCTCTCTCTCTCTCTCTCTCTCTCTCTCTCTCTCTCTACAATAATACTCGATAATGCCTGTCCGTTACCTATATTACTCACAAAAGTATTTGAAAATGCCTGTCAGTTTCCCATTTCACTGTCACACTGTCAATAAAAACCAGTCAAACAATCTGAGTACAGATTTAAAATTCTAGTGTTTTTTTTTAGTTAAATAAAAGATTTATTAACTCCTGAGATGAAAAAAGAATTACCTGTCGATTGCCTGCTAGCCAAATAGTCACATTAGCATAATCTTTGGAATTATTTTTGAAACGATATTATTGACATATATTCTAATATTTTTTTAAATGATCGCCACAATGCTAGTCGCTTAGTGTGAAGTCCAGCATGAAATTCGTAGAGAAATCCAAATTTGGCATTATTGTGTGATACGAGT
This sequence comes from Unio pictorum, assembly GCA_030141615.1. NCBI lineage: Eukaryota > Metazoa > Mollusca > Bivalvia > Unionida > Unionidae > Unio > Unio pictorum. The sequence continues at coordinate 7,070,230 of JARLTB010000052.1, forward strand.
CTTAGCTCTTAAAATAAGTAAATAAAAGAATAAAGATAACATGCTTTGTAAAATTTAACAAATACTTTTCCCCCCTCGAATACAAAGTGAAAAATGAGATAAAAAGAACTTACGGTAAACATAATCCAAGAATTAAAGACACAAGTCTTAGTAATAAAAAGTCCTGAATGAAACTCAGTTCAAGTCCCGAATATATATAAAATTGAAGGCGATGATGTGTCTGTTATAGCCCACGAAGTACTGATGTATCCTTAGTCTCATTAAATCCCAGAAATATTATTCCAGGTTTGAATTCAGTGTAAATTCCAATGAATGTCTTTATCAAAGAATTTTGTCAGAGCACTTACGTATTTCCAGACAAAATAAACACCTGAATTCAATAATTTCAAGAAAATAAAATTCAACCCAAACTGGTCACAACATAATACAACTCAAAGTGCTAGATGTTAAAGAACAGCTGGCAAAGTCGTTTCAGCACATGATAATATAATTCTTTGCTTGACCTCATGTTAAATTAGCATTTTCTACAAATAACCATTATCTAATGGAAGATAACCTTCTAGAATTATCTTAATAAGTTTTGTTTACTTACAACACAACAAACTATTCAATTCACATGGGAATCTCCGAAACCCTGACTGTGATCAACGTATTTCTACTTCTTGCTTAGCTGAATACTAATTTGGTTAATACGCTCGTGCACAAAGATTATAATGAAGTTAATTTCAGTTGTTAAAATAAATGAAATAAAATAAATAAAGTCAATCAGGTCAAGCAGAAATGAACCCAATTTTGGACAAAGTCAAGTCTAGTAGACAATACATTACAATAACATCAAATGAAAAAAATAAATTAAAACTAAAAGAAAACTATTTAAGTTAGATATACAAAACACTGTGGTATTTATTAAAGTGTGCTCTGTTTATGGCGTAAATCTCATGCACCTAATTTAGGGTTTACGAAATTGGCAACACATTTTTTGAATGAATGTGTGTCTGTTAACGATATATTTCCGCTCGCGATTAAGCTTCTTTATGAAATGTTACTTTGCAGTAGATTATTTGGATGACAGAGTATAAAGCTTTGTCTTCCTGCAAAAAAATAATGTAAGTCGTTTTCTTGTTGGTGCTTTTGTTTTCTCTCTAGTTGTTTTCAAATCAACGAACGTTATGATATCTTAATGAATTAGCCAGTCAAGTCAACAAGTTTTTGTTGAACCCCACCAAGAGAGACAAGTCATGTTCTTACGTCCTAGAGGCTTGAACTAAGTAACAAGAAAAATCAAAACCAACAAATAGTCCATAATTTAAAACACAAATTAATTTTCCTAAAATACAAGGTTATTGAATTAAAATAACTTTGAGTATGTTATGAACTCTTAAAATTCTTAAATGTTCTATCAATTCAAAGGTAATCATGATCTGCTTCAAAGGTATACCTTCGCTGCCTTGTGTCTGTACCCTCTCATGGTAAAGGCTAAGTTAGTAAACCCTAACAGAAAATCCGAAGAATTAGTCCCTAAGGCGACTTGGGCATTGTTTTCAGTGTCATCTCGGCAACTCCTGAAACGCCGCTAGTGATATGTATTTTCCCTTGGATTCATCAGATGCTCAGAGAGGGGGATTAAGCTGCATGAGCAACAACTGATTCTCCATTTCATCCTGCTCAAGCTTGCGCCTGGAGAAAACACTACAGCTAGCCTTCCCAGCGTCGGCACAACACGGGAGGTAGCAGTTTATCGGTTATAAGTCTTCGTTTGATTGGCGTAGAGTCAGACGCCAGGGGTTACTTCCGACCGTGGAAGAGACCAACCGATTTCACTGAACAGCTACCGCCCGCATCAAGATGGGTAGCTCCTTGACAGTAAGGTGCCGTTCCGCCACAGTTCGTCTGCCTTTTATTAGTTGTGTTGGGCTTAAGGTACGCGAATACCTGACAAAACGGACTGCAACTGTTACAGCAAGTAACATCAAACGAAAACCATCAAGGAAATCTCAAATCCTCAAGCTAGGCACCAAGAATATCCGGATTATGCTGACTGGACTCTCAGATGATCTCCAGACGATCAGCTATGTTCGAAAGACTAAAGTCATAGATTACGGACTTGCAAGACTCCAGGTCGACATCGCCGCACTGCAGGAGACACGGCTACCAGATTCCGGGTCACTCAGAGAAGAACATTAAACGTTTTATCAGAGAAAGAGCGCTGACGAAGCAAGTTAGTTTGGTGTTGAATTTGCAATCAGGAACTCTCTGTTGGGGATGATAGAACCCTGCCAACAAGGAAGAGAGTTATCCGTCTGCCTCCACATCACAACCGGGCCTGTCAACCTGATTTATGCTTTCCACACTAAGAGTCACAGCAGATACAAAGGATGAGTTCTACGACGAATCAAATGCGCTCGTCGATTAATTCCCCATGAAGAGAACTTAATATTACTGAGAGACTATAACGCTAGTGTGGGTGCTGACAATGATTCTTGGCCTTCCTGTCTTGGCAGGTTTGGCATTGGGAAGATGAATGAGAATGGTCAGCAACTTCTAGAGATGTGTTAGTACCAAGACCTGAGCATCACCAATTCATTCTTTCAGACAAAGCCACAACAAGCTTCTTGGAGGCATCCAAGGTCCAAACACTGGCACCAAATAGAATTGATCATTACGAGGCGGTCTGCCATGAAGGGTGTGCTTCTTAGCCGTACCTTCCACACTGATCACTCACTGGTGTGCTGCAGTATGACGTTTCAGCCAAAAATATACACCGTTCTAGGCAGGAGGATACACCACACATTGATATGAGCAGGACATCATATCCAGACAAGGCAGAAGAATTCACTTATGTCATCTAAAGACGTTTGATACAACGCAGTGCCAAAGAGAGATGGGATCACATCTGAGAGACTGTGTACAGCACAACCACACGGATCTTTGGTAAGAAGCAGTCCAAGAACAAAGACTGGTTTGGTGATAATTCCGCGACACCAACAGCAGCCGTCGAAGCACGTCGCGGTGCTCACCTGGAATACAAATGATCCCCCTGCCAGAGGACTCTACATGTATACATGTCTACCAGAAGCAAAGTACATAGGTTACCACGGCAGTGCGCCAATGAATACTGGCTTCAGCTGTCAGAGCATTCAGGAAGCAGCCGATATCGGAAACATCAGAGGCATGTACGATGCAAAAAAAAAGCAATGGTCCCACGATGAAAGTGATACCAACGCTGACATCTTCCGCAGGCGATAGCATCCACAACAAGGGCAAGCAGATGGAGCTTTGCGTGGAGTACTAGTCTGAACTTTACTCCAGAGAGAACCACCAGAAAGTTACAACACCTGATGAACCTCTTTGGTAAAACGTGATGATTCACAACGCGGACCTTAAGCATTATCATCAACAACTACGAACTTGAGGTAGTCAGTCTGTTAACGTACCTCGGCTCAACCATCACTTATCGTTCGATGCAGAACTCAACAAGCGGATTGGAAAGGCATCAACAACTCTCTCCAGGTTGATGCAGAGAGATAGGAACAACAGTATGCTGACCCTGAACACTAAGATCTCCGTGTACTGTGCCTGCGTAGTATGTACTCTCCTGTATGCCATTGAAACCTGGACCCTTTACGCCACACAAGCAAAACGACTGAGCACCTTTCACATGCAAGGTCTCCGACCCATACTTGGAGTGATCGAGTAACAAACAATGAGGTGCTTGAACGTGCCAAGACTTCCAGCATGTTCACAGCAAATGTCGCATCAGTAGGCTGGGCCATTAACGTCGGATAGATGACGGAAGGATCCCCAAAAACCTTCTTTTTTTCGTAACTTGCCTCCACCAAAAGGTATATCGGACGGTCACTTCTCAGATTCAAGGATATTTTCTAGCGCGACATTAAAGCTCTTGACATCGATGTCAACACCTAGGACGAGCTTGCTTTAGACAGGTCCAGTTGGCGGCAAGCTCTTATCACTTTGTTGAAAGTCGGCTAGGACAATATACGCTTTCTATCTGATAGACTATCTTGAAGGAAGAAGAAGCAGCTCCAGCACAAACCGGACTCAACTTTCAAGTGCAGTAAGGTATGCCACTCCCGTGTTGGGATACATAACCACTACAGATGCTGCACAACCACTACCCGGGATATCTCTCATGGTCGCAGTTCAACGTCTCTCGAGACTAACGGATGCCAGCAAGACGTGCCAACACCACATAAGAATCGCTGTATTAATATCTAAATATTATCCAAGAATATTAATCCAAAAACGTTCTTAAATGTTTCCCATTAATCCAGTGTAAAGTGTAATCTGTTAAAATAAATGTTTCAGCTTCTGCAATTGCAACGAACGGTTTTACTAACTTAAGTACATATTTCAAAACTAGTCAAATCAAAGTATCTATGTCATGGAATTGTGTATGACTGGTTTTAATATGTATAAGTGTTAAAAAAAATATACTCGGGTTTCGCTGCCGCATACAGCGTCACCCGAGGATGGTTAATTTTTTTTTATCGGCTCTAGTTATTTCGAAGTACTGTGCGTGACTGAACCCATGCACATGTGCAAATTGCCTGTAGTTTAAACTTAAGTACCTAGCTGCGCATATCTGTCAGAGCTAGTGTATATTATAGAGCAAATTCTCTGTAAACATTTCATTACAACGAGTTGTGTCAGGAAGCTTACAACTTTACAGGAGTAGACTCTTCAGCTGTAGGGCTGCCTTGTTTATGGATGGGTGCTGCCTTGTGTATGGTTGGGTGCTGCCTTATATATACCTAATATATATATATATGGTTAGGTGATGTAAAGTCGCATAACTCTATGTGGTTTCTTGTGACGCATACGCTGTGTCGTGTGACGTTGGTCCGGAAGAGTGTACTGCTGTTCTCAATGCGAGGGACCAAGGCTTCGCGACCATCGGGTCTGTGTTAAATGTGAGGGCTCTCGATGGATCCTTCAACAGATAGGGAGGAGTGGACCATGAGTGGTGACTCCTTGACTATATTTTGAGCGGGTGGAACCGGAGATACATCTTGGACGTCAAATGGGCGCCACGATAGTTATATAATTCCATGTTATTGCTATTGACATCTGAGAAAAATAAAATATCACCAGTTTGATATTAAAATCGTTATATGAACGATAATTTCATAATTTCACGTTTGCATATCGAAATCGTTTTATGAACGATAAAATAATAAATTACATGCCTTTACATTGCTAAATCGTTATATGAACGGCATAATAAAAATTACAAGCATTCACATCTCAGTCTCGTTATACGAGCAATATATTCGTAAATTCATACATATACTTGTATTTGTTGATCGGGTGATAATACGTTATTCACGTTGGTTTCAAATTCCTTTCGTTAAAATCATCCTTTGAGTTTTTTCGTTGTTAGTTCCGGGTTAGGAACTTGATAATTTTACTTATCTTTTGTTTATAGTGGTGTCAGATTTGTATATATTTAAAATGCGTTTATAAATCAACATTTTATTAACGCAGTTGCTTTCGGTGTCTTCACTAATCTAGTCCCAACCCGGCTTCATCCTGTGACAATCTCTTCAAGACCGGTATCATTCTAGGATGAGGATCGTTGTGTGTAAATCCATTTTTATAATAAGATAATTTATTCTAAATTAGATAGATAAGAAGTTACTAAAAAAATGATTCCAGGCTTTCAGTAAGTCAGTAAACATTGTGAAATACGTTTGCAATCAACAATAGCTGTTCAAGTTTTAAGTAATCAAACCTTGGACAGTCTGACTTCCCTACAGAATGGTTTCCCTCATTGGATCGCGTAATCAAATTTTGACTTCCACTTGCCTATTTTGAACAAGTGATAATGTTTGCATGAATTTTATTTCATGATTGAAAATATTACTACGTGATATACAGTTCTTATTCTAATCGTGCACAACACATTCATAGGATCTTAGAATTAAAAATATCAATTAATATATGCTAAGATATAAATAACAGTGCTATGCACGCATATGAAAGATTTGAATTTCCCTGTCATGAGTTTAGATTTTCTCTTAATTCATAAAAATAAGATAAAATGTTATCTAAATTTTGTAGCATATAGTTACATTTATATCTGAATAAGTATTATACATGCTCAATAGCATATCCATCAATAGTCAATGGAAGAAGCTTAAAATGTTACCTTGTCTTTAGCAATCAGTGGAAGCTGCTTGCAGCGTTACCCAGTCCCATAACAACCAACTGAAGATACTTGCAGCGTTACCTAGCTATTTAACGTTAGAGGAAGCTGCCTGCACCATTACCAAGCCCTTACATAGTTAGTAAAAGCAGGCTAAAGCCTTACCCAGCGCTTTAACAGTCAGTGGAAGTTAATTGCAGCGTTACCCAGTCTTTAATCACTCTATGGAAGCTGCCTACGGCATTACATGGTCCTTTAACAGTCAGTGGAGGTTAACTGCATATTTATCTATTCTTTTAACAATCAATGGAATCTGCCTACGGCATTACCTAGCCCATTAACAGTCAGTTGAAGTTGCTTATATTGTCACCCAGCCTATGCATCCTGTCCACTCTTTTAGGTTGTAATTCGAAAGAAAAACAGGTCGGAAACAAGAATGAACAGAGCTTCATTGTATTTTCCCCATTTATATCTGGCAGCACTATTGGTCCAGTTTTGTTTTGTTTCCAACTAAGTGACTCGTTATATAATCAAACTGATGGTAGTCCACTTCATCTTTCTGATGTTATTTCCAAATTTATCAGAAACACGATGTTTATTTGTGTTAGACAACTGAACCTGTTAAAAGGTTCTCCCAATATTTTTTATTTATTTTGTCTCTCCGTCTATCTTTAATCCATCAATCTATCTATCAGCCTTTAGTATATCAGTTTATCCATTTGCCTTTAGTCTATCGGTCTGTCCATCTGACTTTAGCTTATCAGCCATTTAATCCATCAGTCTCTCCATCTTCCTTTAGTCTATCAGTCTATCTATCAGCTTTTTAGTCCATCGGCCTTTAGTCCATTTGTCTTTAGTATATCAGACTTTAATCCATCTGCCTTTAGTCTATCAGTCTATCTATCAGCCCTTTAGTCCATCATTATATCCATCATCTGCATTTAGTCTATTAGTCTATATATCAACGTTTAATCCATGAGTCTATCTTGCAGCCTTTAGTCAATTAATCTGTCCATCTGCCGTTTGTCTATCAGTATGTCCATTAGCTTTTAGTCTATAAGTCTACCCATCAGCCTTTAGTCTATCATGTCTATCCATCAGCCTTTAGTACAGGGGTCACCAACCGTTTTGATAGTGAGAGCTACTTTATGGGCACTGAGTCATACGAAGGGCTACCAGTTTGATACACTCTTCTGAAATAACAAATTTGCTTAGTTTGCCTTAAACATTATTATAAAAATGTGAAGACTCTGATCATGTTAATCATTTCTCACAATAATTACTAACAATGACAAGGTGGGAAACAGATATCAATATTCAGCACTTTATTTCTATTTATCTCAGTAATTGTTAAATTTTCAGATGATCACTTACATTAAATTTCTTAGGAGAAATGTCCCATTTTCACTAGCCACTGACAAACCTTTTAAACATGAACTATGTTGCACCATGTTTCAAAAAGTTATCAATTATATACATTGTAATGTCTGTAATGTAGTGAAAAAACTTAAATATTTTTAAATAAATCTTGTCACATTTTGAACTAATGACCAAATCTGCTGTATTTTTAACAAAATAATAACTGTTACATGTCATGAACACACATTTTAAATTGAACAATTCTTCAATATTTTAATTAAACTTTGCGATGGCACTGACATGTTGCCACTGACATCTGGTATCATTTTCTTTGTTAGTGGGAAGACTGGCATTGCATGCTGTTTACCATTGTATTGTAATCTGGTGTGTAACTTGACACTGCAACTGTGAATGACTCTTTCAGATGTGCATCAGTGAGGCGTGTTCTGTGTTTGTTCTTGATGAAGATCATGTCAGAAAATGCTGATTCACATAGATAGGTAGAACCAAACAGGCTGGCAACCTTCATAGCTGCTGTACACACACCACTGTACTTCTCTGTGTCAACAAGGCACCAAAAGTTTGGTGCAGCCTGGTAGGCTTTGAGGTGGAGGTCATTTTGCAATGTTATGATTTCAATCTCCACCTCTCCAGCATCCAAGTTGAACGTTGTACTTAGTTGCTCAGCAAAGCTTGTTGTGTCCACATTCATGAAAGGATTGGAAATGAATGATACACATGGCTCAAGCTGATCAAGATCACAAAACCTATTCTCAAACTCTTGCCCAAGTATGTTTATGACATCACAGTACTTGTCTGCAACTTTGTCAAATGTATCAGATGCAGAAGCATTGTCTTTCAGCACTGACTGCACAGAGGGAAAGTGCGGCACCTTTTTTCTCTGTATATACACAGAGAAAATGTTAATTTTGCTTTAAATGCATTTAAAGCACTTATCATATTAACAACAGTCTTGCCTTTACCTTGCAGTTCGCAGTTCAAGTGGTTTAGTTTTTGCAGTAATGTCCGTCAAATATGCAAGGTCAAGTGTCCACTCTGTGTCCTCTAGCAGTGAGACGTCTTCGCCTTTGGACTGCATGAACTCTTTGATTTCACCAAAAAGTGACAAAAAAACGAAGTAAAACTCGTCCTCTGTTGAGCCATCTGATTTCTGTGTGTAGTAGCAGGTCACCATATTCAGCTGTCATCTCCTCCAATAGCACCTTGAAAATCCTGTGCTGTTTTGCTTTGAAGCGGATATTGTTTATGATTTTCACAACGGGAGTCATCACGTGCCCAAAGCCGATCACTTTGGCACACAATCCCTGCTGGTGAATGATGCAGTGGTAATGCAGAAATTTTGGGAAGTCTGGGTCACCTTTACAGTGAGCGATGAAACCTGCAGGTCGGCCAATCATAGCAGGAGCCCCATCTGCGGTCACCGCTACCAGCTTTTCCAATGGTACCTTTTTCTGCACGAAAAACTCCCTCACTGTGTTATAAATGTCAACTCACCTCGTAGTTGTCTTTATGGGCAGTAGTGTCAGGAGTTCTTCTCTTGTGGAGAAATCTTCAAACACCATCCGGATAAAAACTATCAGCTGCGCTGTACTACTGCTGTCCACGGACTCGTCGCACTGGATGCTAAACCACCTGCACCTCGCCAGATCCCGGTCCAGCTGATCGACCAAGTTACTGGACAAAGCTGACACTCGTCTAGCCATCGTAGATGCCCCCAGTTGGACATCGGAGAGAGTGGCGATTACATCGGTTCCATATTTCTCGTCTTTAAGTACAGTGTTAGCAATTATCATCATTGCTTCTTTGACAACTTCTCCGTCTGAAAATGCCTTCTTCTTCTTGATCAGGAAATGCGTAGCTCTAAAAGAGGCTTCGGTTGCTTTTTGTGACTTTTTCGCCGGCCTTGTGAAAAAAGCCTGTCGCTTACCCAAAGCTGTCTTTAACTCAAGGGCTTTTTTCCTGCCCGTAGTGCGATTCCCGGTGGGTAGTTAGCATTGTAGTTTTTGTGATTCGTAGTAAAGTGTCTCTCCACATTGTGCCGCTTTGCCGTTGCCACAGTCGCTCCGCATATAAGACACACGCATGTTTCTTTCACAGTCGTAAAAAAGAGCTCCGACTCCCATTCGTTGTGAAAGTGATAGGTTTTCTTTCTTTTTTCTGCCATGTTTTTGGGGTAAGAAACTGCATTCAGCGCCAATCTTCGCTGCGCCCGGTAGCTTACTCTCCACGAGCACTGTGTCACACGCACAATACTGACCTTCGAACTGGAGTACGTCAGAGTTCACCTAAACTTATCTAAACTTCATGTATAAGAAACATATTTTTAAGATATTGTCATTTTTTAAATCTATATCAATGCAAGTGTGATTAAAAAAAGAATAGCAACAGAATAAATTACAATTTTATACGCAGCTGAGTTGTGCTATTTTTAGAACAGGCCTGCGGGTGACTCGTGTGGTCTTTGGGGGCGACCTGGTGCCCGCGGGCACCGTGTTGGTGACCCCTGCTTTAGTACATCAGTCTATCCATCTACTTTTAATCCATGAGTATATATTTCACCGCATAGTCAATCAGTCTGGCAATCTGCCTTTAGTTCAAATGTCTATATATTATCCTTTAGTCCATCAGTCTATAAGCCTTTATAAACCATCTGTCTTTAGTCTAACAGTCTATAAGCCTTTATAAGCCATCTGTCTTTAGTCTATCAGTCTATCCACCAGTCTTTAGTCCATTGCATGTTTATTCATCATTATAGCAGTATATTTGTCCTGAAGTGTATAATGTTTTCTCTAGTTTCATACATTATCTGTGTCAAACCAGCTTCCCACTTAAAGTTATGTAGAATCAAATTTTTAAACAGACACATCTTACTGAAATAATTCGTGTCGAATGCCTACATGTCCCGTGTGATTTGTATTATAAACAACATCATTGCATTGGTGTGCCCATATCATATACAAGTGCATTTTAATAAATAGGCTCCAAGAGAAGTAGTCGGATCATGAGAATATCGGTTTAACGCTTAGTTTTGGTAAGAAATAATCCGTTCTATGAAATGTCTCAATGAATCTTAGGTCCCTTAAAATCACAGTTGTCGAATATACACATCAATGCTTGTTTGTGAAATGATGTAGTAAAGCCAAGTATATAAATTGTTCGTAAATTTTCTTTTGTTTCTACAAACGGTTCTCATGACAACAAAAACCAGATCACTGCGCAGAAATATACGTTTTATGAGAACTTTTATGAGACGTTTTGTTGGAAGGATTATGGTTCGTTCTCATAAACATGCTGGTAACTCAGGAAGGTAGGAAGAAGAAAGGAATGAGTTCCTATATAAAGGATGTCACCAGATGATAGAAATGTCTAAGGAATTCAGGTAAGGAATCGTAGCTGGAATAAGAAGACAGACATCTGTTTTCTTGCCGGTACGGAAAACTTTATTAACACACATATATTACTACATTCTAGAAACACTTTTAAAAACTTTATAATAAAATTTCATGAAATACATATAAAATTATATTTCCTTTTTAAGCTTTCCAACTTCATTCCTTCGTATAATTTCTGCATTTTAGAATATTATACAAATAGTTAATTCTCGATTAATTTCAAGATAGCCAAAGTATAAAATGTAATAACTGTAATTAATGCAACAATTAATTTTAAAAAAATGCATTTTACTTATTTTACAATAGAATATTGATTTAGAATATATTGCTAGATATTATTCTTTCTTGCTTAAAGAATACTTTATTTCAACATTAAATCTAAACATGAAGTTGGTAGCGAATTCGTCTTTTGCAATAAAAATTACCATAAATATAATTAAATATGAATTCTTTAAAACATTTAAACATTCCATTACAATATATTATAAATAAAGGTATTAAGTGAACAATGTTGCTAACATAACAATGTTGCCATTAAAATCTCAAACATTAAAGGTACTTATTCCTAAAAGAAGTTTTTTTTAACATTTACAGTTCTTACCGGGAACAAGAAGACAGACATCTGTTTTCTTGCCGGTACGGAAAACTGACCTGAGCCTAGATGCGCGATCTATTTATACGCATCCGGATCGTGTCAGGGTTAAACAAGGTCGCACCTTTAGCGTACGGTCAAAAAAAAGATGCCCACTCTTCATCAGGTAGGAATCAGTTTCATCTGGTAGGAACCAGTTTCATCAGGTAGGAACCAGTTTGTTTTACGTCATAAAACGTCTTATTGTTTATTTATATTCTATTGGCATCGTCACACCAAATATGGTTATCCGTTAGTTGAGAACCATTTTGTTTTGTGCCACTAGAAGTTCTTTATAGAAAGGTTAACCCACTTTTATTAACCGAATTGGTAATTCGCCAATGTCTGGGTCACAGAATATATGTTTTCACTGATAGAATCTAGGAGTTTCTAGCTAAATCAGTGATATGGCATGTATAATGTTTTTTTGTAATATAGTTCCACACATATTGTACATTGGTAAAGTTTCAGTTATCTTACTAGTTTTCGGCAATATACATTGCTTATTTTTCGCTTGCACAGCAACTATTTTCGTTCCATATAGTTGTGCTTTCAAAAATAAATGAAATTACTCTTAATATATTTTAGAAACTTACCTTAATATAAATGAATAAAACATTACTTTAATACAATTTAAAGAAAATTACAATCTTATTCATTTTACCAAAAAATCTATCCTAACATAAGCGTTGAACTGTACCAACAACCTTTAAATTAATCCTGGAAGATAAGCATGTCAGTTGCCCATAAGTTCAAGGTAAACAAAAATTAAACGTATAACAGCCAGGAAGAAAACTATAAATGCAAGAGTTATACATTAGCCATTCGTCATACTTGTCGCCAATCACATTATAAAGTCATAATTTTGACGTTGTTACCTGTAACATGTATATACCTGATGCAGATTATCCACACACTGTACAATTTTGTCATTTCCAGACTGATATCTACATATCCTATATGCAAATACAGTCTGGGAAGAACGATACTAAGTCATTTGGAAAGTAGCAGGTAAAACAGAGCATGAACAAACGGGATACAATTTTCCATTTCTCGTCTTCACTCAGTCAGTTACGGAGTAATCACATCCCGCGGGCTCAACCATTTTTATCTTCGATGTTTACATACAAATGATGTCAATGTTCAATGTTATTTTCAAAAACCTCTAAATGTATGTATGTATGTATGTATGTATGTATGTATGTATGTATGTATGTATGTATGTATACTCGTCACTTCACTCGTCACTTCTCCTCATTTTCCTGGACTTCACTCGTCTCGTCTATTCTTTCCGGATTTTCGTCTTCGGACTGTCGAGTCTCTCTCTCTCTCTCTCTCTCTCTCTCTCTCTCTCTCTCTCTCTCTGAAAACTGTTTCCTAATGCTGCTAACTTTTAATCTTGTGCATCTAGCACAAAACTCTGTCTTTCTTACAATTCAGACACCTGGTCCCTTTCTTGTTTAACGAGGAAACTATTATTCTCTTCCTAGGCTTCATCGGAAACAAACTTCTTTCTCTCAGAAAATTTCGGACTAAATAATTTTGATCAAGGTTATCACTTTACATTCACACTACATCCAAGGCGTACCCCTTAATCTCACATCAGCAGTAGTTTCTAAACGTTTTCCTAAGACAATCATTGTTTTCGTCAGTCAGAATCTCCGAATTACCTTATATAACTTTTTCCCTTTGACGAATGACTATTTGATTGGAAGTTAGCTGTCTCTTTCTCAAAACCGTGTTAAGACATCCCGTCAATTTCATTGATTGAGAACACTGGTCCTTTGAAGTTTTAACACTGACATGGATGAAATGAAGATTACGGCCGAAGTGTCCTCCGGTCTTTTAATGTGATAACATCTACCAATCTTATATATTATACAGATCCTCTAATTGTGTACAACATATTCTCATAATAAAAGCCTCTTTGAATCATTTGTGACAGCACATCCTACAAAAGAAAATCACCAGAATTGCATCAAATCATGTCAACCGTATCTGACGGATCCAAGTTTGCGACTGTTCTTGAAGCTTGCTCGTTTGTAACAGCTAAAGACATCGTCAAAACAAGGCATGCAGAAACATTTGCTGCAATAACTCCGCTAGGTTTGAGGGGAACGCTATTTGAACTATTCCACAGAAATGACGTAGAAATTAACCCGAACGAAAAGGTCATTGACAGCGATATGGGTATTAAATGCATAGACGATTTTAGGTACAGTCCTGAGGCTTCATAATTGACAACAATTAAATTATTCTTTGGGACTAAACATATATTTTTATCAGTGACCTCTCCGGTCGTCTAGTGGTTAAAACGTCCGCCTCAGATCTAGGAGGTCTCGGATTCGTACCCCGACCGAGTCATACCAAAGACATAAAAATGATACTACATGATCCCTCGCTAGATGCTCAGCATGAAGATGTTAGTGTTAGGATTGGTAGGCCTGGCGCTGGTATGATGTGAATGGGTGGGACTTGATGCTACATGTCAGTGTCATGATGTCAGATTACAGACATCGTAGCGGTGTAACTGACAAACTGTCAAAGCTACGTTAATAATCTCGCCCCCCTCCACACACACACACACACACACACACACACACACCTTTAATCAGCGACGTAAACGCGTTACCAAAGTTACCCGTACATATTATCATGACAAGAAATCTGGGTATTCGCATAAGGTGTGCTTATTCACACAATTTTTTAAGTGCTCTTTGAAACAATCTCTGCGCAGAATAAAATTAAAATATCACAACAGAAATTGCCGCAAATATGTGTAAGATCTAGTGGGCATTGTCACTGAATGATTGTTTGTTGATAACGACTATTTTGATGAGGTGGGTGAATCGTCGCTGAAATAGGCACGTTTCTGCAAGAGAAAAAACCGCCTTGTGCCCAACGCTAACTCGCAAGGCAATTTCTTTTCTTGGGGCTCCGAGTTCATCGCTATCTGCCTTGAGCCTTGCATGCTCCCTTGAGCACTGAACATTCTTAGGCCAGGCCTCTTGTCACCAATCACCAAGTGACTAAGCCAAAAGATGGTCGTAGTCTTGCTTTCGATGATATTTAAAATTACCTACAAGCTATAACCAGACTGCAGCAAACCACTTTTGTTGCTTATGTCAGTATTGAAACAAAACAATAATGTATACTCATTTATAACACTGAATACGATTTATACCCGCACGTATAAAACCAACGCCGCCGTGATATAATTTCAAGCAAAGTTAATAGCCACTAAAAGATCAATAGCATCGTAATTTTCTATTATTACAGGTCCAAAAGTATGGAAAAGACCCGATTTGAGCCCTTCCATTTGAATTTACTTTTGTCAGTGCAAGAAGCGAGCTTGAATTTTGTTTGCATATAGTCCTGATGTGGCATCATGAACACGTTGTCAATATGGTTAGCTGTATCGTCTGCACAGACTGATGGATTATTAAATTAGTTATCAGGCATTTCATTAAAAACAAAACTATTTTGTCCTTTGTTGTTAACGTTCCAACGTATGCAACATCAACTACAAGCATTTTATGTAGTACGGGTTGCTGTATTTGCATTTTAAGTTTTAATGCTGTGTTTTATTGGCTTTGTACCATCTCTGGTATTTCATTCATTTGAGCCTCCTCTGGATGTGGCTGCGGTTACTCTTGTTGCGGTTGCACCTCCTTCGGTTTATAGTCTTCTTTTGCAATATTGTGTCTACGTCATCAAAACGAAAACCAACCGCCTCATAACAATTATGTTTTCTAGTTTTATTCTCCAATTACCGAATGTTTGTGAAACTTCTACTTCTTAACATGTTTATCCTTGCATTCGCAGCGATTTATGTGATATCGATGCTCAAACGCTGACAATTTTCTACGTCTGATTTTCTTGTCATAATAATTTCGTCTCTGCAGGCGAGCGCTTTCATCCATAATATTGTTTATTAGTACCTCCGTGTTTCTTAAGTGCATTTGAGACCTTATATTTGAAAAACATTTGGACTACTTCATATTTGTCAACTGGATATTGTATTACTTGTGAGGGGTTGGTGTCTGCGGGTGGAATGATGAGCCTCCACATGTAAAATACAACAATTTAATCAACTGCATAAAACAAATAGTACAAGTGAATAATTCGCATTCTCTCTGAAACAGAGTTACAAAATAATGCAAGTTTCAGCGAGCCGTTCTCTTACTGAAAAAAAACAAAACACATTTTCATCATATGATTGAGTGAAAGATCGAACTCAGATTGTCTGACATGAAAGCATCAACTGGTGCTTCCAGTCCTTTCCCAATGACTGCTGGTGATTGGTCAGCGCTTCTGTTTCTTTCCTTCCCACTCTGCCCTTCTACAAGCCGCTTCGTTTTATCGACATCTTAGTTGCAGACTGCACTCTTTTCTACTGACAGTTATGTGTAGAGCTATTTTATTTCCTTTGAAGAAAATAAAATACAGCATCCAAGCTAAATGCACGCTATTTTTATTTTATCTCCTCCTTGGATCATACAAGATGCTGCCTCTCTCTCTCTCTCTCTCTCTCTCTCTCTCTCTCTCTCTCTCTCTCTCTCTCTCTCTCTCTCTCTCTCTCTCTGTCTGTCTCTCTCTCTCTCTCTCTCTCTCTCTCTCTCTCTCTCTTTAGGGGCCCCGAGTGGCTGAGTGGTCTAAAGCGCTGCTCGTTACGGATCACTGTCATCTCACCTCTGACTGCGTGGGTTCGAGTCTAAGATTAGGCTAATGTAGTTATGTGAGAAAGCTTGCCAGTAGCTTCTCGTGGGTCGGTGGTTCTTTCTGGGGTATTTTCGGGTTTTTTCTCCACCATTAATACTGGCCGCCATGTATAACCTATATTGTGCTGAGAAATGGCGTTAAACCATTAAAAAAAAACTCTCGGTCTCTCTCTCTCTCTCTCTCTCTCTCTCTCTCTCTCTCTCTATCTCTCTCTCTCTCTCTCTCTCTCTCTCTCTCTCTCTCTCTCTGTGCGACAGATATCGTCTATCAAATGTAACAGACAAGCAATGGTTTTCTATTTATGTCCAGCTAGCGGTTAACGGTGTGCAATGACCTTATTAGCCCCCTCGGACACGTAACATTGTTGTCACGCTGGGCAATAAAGCATCAGTCAAACTAGCCACTGGTCAACTCGGTTGAAGATAATTCACAACTTAATTACACACGAATTAATTGACTTAGCATCTTTTCCGAACCAGGCTAATGGCTAATTAGTGATTCATTGACACATATTTCCAGACAGAAGAAAATCAATCAACACATAAGATATAAAATTATTTAAGACTAATAATTTACAGATTCGCAGAATTTGCAGCAGAAGAAATGTATGAAATCGTACGTCAAACTCTAAACCTAAGTGATTTATACAACGAAATATGACATTCTTACAACAATAATCGTTAAACATGCGTTTATTATTTTTGACGTATTTGCAGCCTCATCTCACAATAGTAAATCTGACATGATAGATGGCTCTTATCCATCAAGACCGGCTTAATTAGCATAAATTTTAGCGAAGAAAACTGCGATGTGTTGCATATGACATAATTATTACTTTAGTGTCAATACCCTCTAATGGTGTTAAGCATGCCATTAGAATGATAAATGGGAAATGAATTATCGGTCAAATTGATTAAAAAATATTTTCCCTGATGACATTTACCTTGGATGGTAAGTCCAAACCAAGAAACATCCATTTTACTCAATTTAACTGAGACAATGATGGACATGCCAAGACAATGTCACATTCGAATGAACAATTTACATAAAAATTGTTAACTACTACTCTAATAACAAGCACATGAAATATTCAAATTTCATTTGAATTAAGGTTGGACAGTTGGTCCTAATAAGTGCATAGTTTATATGTCTAACATGGGCAGATGTCCAACAACCTTTATAATTTTGGAATCAGAAACATTTAGTTTATGCAATATCATCTCCTGTACCTATGTCCAACATGAATGACCTTACTTATCTTCTAATTCAGAACTTGACCACTCAGTTTTTGTATACTATTATTAACTAAGTACTGCACCAATAATCAAACCTCACCCATATTGTCTTAAATATTTATGATATCGTTTTTACTTTATTAGTTTTTTAGACTCTAAATGGCTAAATATACTCTGATGCACCAGCAAACGTTACAAGGATTAGTTCCAATAACCACACTGGGATATTGTTTCTCAAAGACATGACTTACATCTTCTTTAGTAAGATCGGCAGTGATGTTCAGTTAAACACAATGTCAGCTTTATTTTTTTTCTTTCTATTACATAGACAACATTTACCTTTATTGACATTGAAAAACTTTGCAATGGTACATTTAAACAGGTTACTGGCATAGAGGCCGGGCTCACTGTTGTGGACACTAGGACAAATTCATCATCAGGCCATTATTACCAGAAAATTCTTCTCTTCAGCCTTGGGATTCAGGTATACTTGGGACCAGGAATTTCGTCATAATTCTCCTAGTCTGTGCTTTGCTCTGATTACTGATATTATCACTATTGGAAATGTGAGCATGATATTTTTCATACTCTAACATCTGACGCACCTGACAACCAATCGAGTGCATAACACTTGTCATTGTTCTTTAGTGTGTACATTTTGTTGTCGTTATTTTGGCAGAGTCATGTTAAAATTGGCATGTAACTTTTATTTTATGTTTCAAACCATTTTGAAATCTAATTTTATTTCACTTTCTTTTGATTTAAATTTATCAACTCATTAATATTTCAAACCTATTTTCAGATAAAGATTATCTTGCTCTAGAAATAAGTTTGACTGCATTTATAAATTCGTATAACTAATGAAAATATTGAAATATTTAGTCCAAGAGATGCACCTTGCTAAACACAATCACTATATACTTTCTGACAGTCGTCATGATGAAAATCAATACGATTTCATGACTGAAAGTGAACTATCTGTAACATGCAAATACAGTGGTGTCACTAAAACTGGACATTGGCCTGATAATGACGCGGGTCACACTTGATAATGACGCGGGTCACACTTATTACCTTTGAAATAGTATCCCCAGATAAGTACGACTGGATGTAGTTTAGATTTAGACATTCTTTGTATTTACCTTAATATAATCATGAATTCTCTAGAAAATGAGCGTTACAATGTGACTGTCTTTGTGTATTTCTGCAAAGCGCACATCGAGTAATCAGGTCTTACTGCGTGTTATGATGTGTGTTAACCTATGACAAGAACTTCACCGCGAGTACACCCTTGAAGATATTTCGATTTACATATGATTTATTGGATATAGACACATTGAAACGTTCAGTACTGAGAAACATACGCAGGGACTATATATTGAAAATTGATTGTGACTTGAGTCTTTTGAGTTACCCTTACCTTGTCTAAGGAGATATTTTAAATTAACATTGGATTTCGACAAAGTGGAAAGTTCAATGGAGATATTTTAAATTAACATTGGATTTCGACAAAGTGGAAAGTTCAGCACTGACAAATAAATGTACAGACTATGTACAGAAAATAAGTTTTATACCGTGTCCATGAATCATATTGGAAGAAACTCACGGCTTCTGAAGAGTGTAAAGTAATTCGAACAATCACCTCCAATATGTTATTCTATTTACAGAAAACCCGTTGTTTTTTTTTTTCTAATAGACACTAAGTCTCCTTGAATAAGAACACACTTGGAATCTTCCGTCAATAGCTGGAGAATGACTTCGTAATACGGCAGCAGCTGCCATTGCATATACATGTATATATATACATATATATATATATATATATATATATATATATATATATATATATATATATATATATATATATATATATATATATATATATATATATATATATATATTGTTACGTGCTTAGGCTCGAATAAGCAGCAACACAGAAAGAGTGAAAACTAACAAGCTTGTAAAACTTTAACAATGATTTTATTAAGTACAATTATTTTCATAAAATAAATAAACTTACAGTTTTAGATAATCAAATCCAACAAATATAGAATTCACAAAATAATCCACTAATGGAATTTCAAGTCCTAATAAATAAATGTTCTAATAGTTCCAGGTTCGAATCTTGACGATGTAATAATCCAAAATGGCTGACAATGTCACGTGGTACAGTTCTTGTTTTAAATCATCCAAATGAAATTATGAAACATATGTCCTTTTCCAGATAAATAGAATAATTCTTCTTTTCCAACGAATTGACACAGTCCAGAACAAGATATTAAACTCAAACAGAAAATACACAACTTCTTTAAAATAAGCCCAATTTATATTCTACTAAAGTTAGCTTCTAAAACACAGCTATATATATTGTTTTTCTGAAGTAAACAAGTAATCACGCGCTTTTCTAGAAATTGATAGAAGGTCAGAAGAAGAGTCTACCTTCACCTAGTCACGTAATAATGGAATGTTCTAGAAGGAAATCATTCACTTATAAAATGTTGTCCCCGAAATTAACCAATGAAATTGAAGACCTGTTGACAATGTCTAAAGCAAGGTCAGGAACTAGACCACTGTAAGCCAAGGTCAGCCTGTTTATCAGTAAAGTACAGGTCAACTGAATTTTCTAGAAAAATTTCCCATTTAATGAATAATAAATCCTAAATGACAATTTTGGATTTAATAATTAAAAATAAATAAAATTAAATCCAATAGCCGTAACACCTTCCCCCATAAAATAAAAAGAAAGGTTTATATGATAAAACTTTCTTTTTATCACAAACCAATTTACATCTGAAATTAAAAATTATACAATATAATGAATTATACACGGGAAAGAGCGTCTACCCTTATATTATCAAGAAATAGCCTCAAATTTTTAACTTGTCCATGTCCCACAAAATATCCTAGGAAAAACACACAAGCACAGCAGAACTCACTTTTAGACAAATTAATTGTCAAACATACATTAGTGAGTCTGTTAAAGAATTATCGAATTGTTGCTAGATGTTCTCTCCAGGTGTCGTTGTAAATGATGACGTCACAAATCTCTAGACCAGAGATGAACATTTTTATGAGACGTTGAAATGGACTTTCTTTATATTGGTAGAGTCCTTTTGGAGTCGCAATGTTGAGTTTTCCTTTGCTCTTTCCGTAGTGAAATCTGCCAAAATCCTTTCAGAAGGTCAGAATTTGGTGACGTACTTGGCATTCCCAATTTTATCAATAGAATAGTCACTTCTTGTTAATGGGAATGAATCTGTTTTTGTCACTCTGTTCACCTTCCTATAATCAGTACACATACGGAGAGTTTTATCTGGTTTAGGAACAAATATGCATAGTGAACTCCAATCACTTTTACTGGGCTTGATAAAATCATTCTCCAGCAAATATTGAATTTCCTTTTTCAAATATTCCTGTTTGAGTGGACTCGTCCAGCATGGAATTCTCAATCTCAACGTCATAAAATTTTGTTTGTCCTTGTAAGAATATCTGGACATAAGTGCTCATATAATAATAACTTTCAGTTCATTTGTTTCTTGCACTTGCAACTGTGAAAGTTTCTGGTCTAGATTTGTTTATAATTTCTGAATTCCAACAATTCGTCGCTCCAATGTCAGTAGAATCCGACGATATTTCTTCACCGAGTGGGACAGGCACAACTAAATTAATTACATATTAAACATGGCTATCTCTTTCAATATACTGGTACTCCTATAATTAATTTAGATCCCAGGAGCACTAATACTGTAATTTAACTAATTCATTTTCTTCCTAACTTTGTACGGGCCATAATATCTAATCTGAAGAAAAGTAAGAAGAATGAACAAGAGTAACACAACTCCATTATCAGACTCAAAAGTTCTCTCCCCTGTATTTCTTTCAAACCTTAGCTTCATTTTTAACTTTAATTGATTACTTGACTTGGTCTTAGATAAGGAATCCACACAATCTACCATAATTCCACTGAATGTTTCATCAAACGTAGGAATAGGTTGCAGATGAGCCTTACGTATCTTCTGATTGGGTTTTCCTACTATTTGACAAGCATGACAAGATCTACAATATTTGACAACATCACTTTTGATTTCTGGCCAATAGAAGTGAGTCAAGATCTTGTGATACATTTTATTAATCCCTAAATGACCAGCCAAAGGAGTTTCATGGGCCAGATTAAGTATTTCCTGTCTGTAAGGTTTTGGAACTACTATTTGATAGTTCACTGACCATTTATCACCAGCAGGTACCTCGGGAGGTCTCCATTTTCTCATAAGAATTCCATTTTTAATGAAATAACAGACAGGAACTTCAGTAACTTCAGTCTCATTTATGACCCTTTGAAACAAACAGGAGATCTCAGGATCTTTTTCCTGTTCGACGACAAGTGACTGTCGTTTATCACCCTGATTAAGAGAATGAGTTATTAAAAGATGATCACTATGATCAATACCTTCTGATTGATCTAAACCAAGAGTAAACGTGATCTCATCAAAAACCTGACCTATACAAGTGCCAGTTGAAGGAATGCTGCCTTCTGTAACATCACTCTCAAAATCATCACCCTGATTAGAATAAAGAGAATGAGTTGTCAAAAGAGGATCACTATGATCAATACTTTCTGATTGATCTAAACCAAGAGTAAAAGTGACCTCATCAAACACCTGACCTTTACAAGCGTCAGTTGAAGGAATACTGGCTTTTTCAACATAAGCCTGACCCACGCAGGTATCAGATAAGGGAATAATGTCCTCAACAACATAAGCCTGACCCATGCATGTGTCAACGAAGGGAATACTGCCCTTTTCAACTTCATTCTCAAGAGCTTTCTTTACCATAGCTCTAGTAACTGTACAAGCTTGAAATATATCAGGGATTTCTTTTTCAATTGGATCAACTTTCTGATCCAAATTAGGCTTGTCAGTTACAAGTGGATTAACCACAACCTTGTCTCCAGCTAAGTCGTTGCCTAGCAATAAATCTATTCCCTCTACGGGCAAAACCGAGACTGTTCCGATTTTCACAGGTCCTGACACTAAGTCTGATGACAAATTTACACAATGGAGAGGAACATTAACAAAGCAGCACTCTAACCCCTGAATAAGAACACTTTCATTAGAAGAAGACTTCTCAGATAAAGGCAAAGTACCTGATAATAAAAGACTCTGAGAGGCTCCCGTGTCCCTTAAAATTTTAATAGGGGTGGGATTGGCTGAATCACCCAAGAGTGATACAGAACCCTTCGATATGAATGGTTCATAATTCTCCATATCACAATCAGACTGGGATTTATTAGACCCAACAAATGTATTGCTTTCAATACATGACTGTGACCTTGACCTCTTGTAAATAAGAGCATTTGGAACAGGCCTGTCTTGATTCTGTTGCCTATTTTTCAATTTGTAGCAATCAGAAATAACGTGTCCTTTTTTCTTGCAAAAGTTACACGTCGGAAGAGACAAGGATCTAGAATCAAACTTCTCTGAAGTCTGATTTTTGAAAGTTGTGTTAGTTTGAGTTTTAGAAGGGCTTGAATTAGGCGAAAATTCTTTTCTGCCATTAAATTGTTGAGTAGAAGTCTTGTTAACAAAAGGAACTTTATGTGTCAAAGAATATTCGTCAGCAGCTCGAGCAGCATTTTCCAAGGTTTCAATCTGATGCTCCTCAAGATAAGTTTTAACATCACTATGGACACAGTTTTTGAACTCTTCAATTAATATAATTTGCTTGAGATTTTGATAATCTTGCTCGACTTTCTTGGCTAAACACCATCTATCAAACAACTGCTCTTTTTGTCTTGCAAATTCGACATGAGTTTGTCCAGCTTCTTTTCTGTAATTTCTAAATTTTTGCCTATAAGCTTCAGGAACTAACTCATAACCTCTTAAAATGCATTCTTTAACTACGTCATAATCACCACTTTGCTGAACAGACAGTGAGGTGTAAATCTCACTAGCCTTACCAGTAAGTACACATTGTAGTAACTGAGTCCAATTCTCTCTTGGCCACTTTAAATTTTCTGCAACTTTTTCAAAAAGAATAAAATATTTGTCTACTTCTTTTTCTTTGAAAGGGGCACTAATCTAATATTCCTTGCTAAATCAAAATTTTGATTTGAAATATGATGGTGATTCTCACTTGCCAGCTCCATTTCTTTCATTCTAATTTCATATTGTAATTGTTTTTCCTTCTCCCTTTCCTGTCTTTCTCTCTCCTCTTTTTCAAATTGTAATTGTCTTTCTTTATCCCTTTCCTGAAATTCCAGTTTCTTAAACTCTAATTCCCTCTCTCTCTCTCTCCTCTCTCTCTCTCTCTCTCTCTCTCTCTCTCTCTCTCTCTCTCTCTCTCTCTCTCTCTATCAATCTGCATCTGCTCTTTTTGTAATTCAATTTGCTTTTCTTTCTCCCTTTCCTGTCTCTCTTTCTCCTTTTCCTGAAACTCCAGCCTCTTTAACTCTAATTCACTCTCTCTCTCTCTCTCTGAAATTCCAGCTTCTTCAACTCTAATTCCATCTTGAATTTTAATTCTAATTCCTTCAGTTTAATGTCAGAGTCTGGTGTAGACTTACTGACTGGAATCAAAGCACTTTGTTCCAAAACAACCTGTTCTACCAAATATTGGACCAAAATCTTTTTGATATCTTGTTTCGTTAAAGAAGCCTTCACTTCGGAAAGATCGTATTTCCTGGCAAGTTGAACCAACTCGTCTTTTTTGAAAAGATCTAATTGCTCCTGGGTAGGATTAGAAAGAAATATTTCTACCTTAGATGTCATTTTGATACAAGCGTGTTAGCCTCACTAAAGATTTAAAATTCTCAAAAACTAGAGGAAATTCTAATTTAAATTCAAATTTATCTCAAATCTCAATCCCGGACGATTGCCACCAATTCTATGTTACGTGCTTAGGCTCGAATAAGCAGCAACACAGAAAGAGTGAAAACTAACAAGCTTGTAAAACTTTAACAATGATTTTATTAAGTACAATTATTTTCATAAAATAAATAAACTTACGGTTTTAGAGAATCAAATCCAACAAATATAGAATTCACAAAATAATCCACTAATGGAATCTCAAGTCCTAATAAATAAATGTTCTAATAGTTCCAGGTTCGAATCTTGACGATGTAATAATCCAAAATGGCTGACAATGTCACGTGGTACAGTTCTTGTTTTAAATCATCCAAATGAAATTATGAAACATATGTCCTTTTCCAGATAAATAGAATAATTCTTCTTTTCCAACGAATTGACACAGTCCAGAACAAGATATTAAACTCAAACAGAAAATACACAACTTCTTTAAAATAAGCCCAATTTATATTCTACTAAAGTTAGCTTCTAAAACACAGCTATATATATTGTTTTTCTGAAGTAAACAAGTAATCACGCGCTTTTCTAGAAATTGATAGAAGGTCAGAAGAAGAGTCTACCTTCACCTAGTCACGTAATAATGGAATGTTCTAGAAGGAAATCATTCACTTATAAAATGTTGTCCCCGAAATTAACCAATGAAATTGAAGACCTGTTGACAATGTCTAAAGCAAGGTCAGGAACTAGACCACTATAAGCCAAGGTCAGCCTGTTTATCAGTAAAGTACAGGTCAACTGAATTTTCTAGAAAAATTTCCCATTTAATGAATAATAAATCCTAAATGACAATTTTGGATTTAATAATTAAAAATAAATAAAATTAAATCCAATAGCCGTAACAATATATATATATATATATATATATATATATATATATATATATATATATATATATATATATATATATATATATATATATATATATATATACCAACGTTTCCTAATCAAATATTCGATGAGTGCATTCTAATAGGATTCGAATATTAATCGATACTAATAAAGACGTAACAAAATACATCCACTTTTCTTTATGCTCTCGACATTTACGGACATCCAACCCCACTCCCAGCCAAGCCACAATAAAAAAGCAGATAATGATTGGACGATTCAAAACGTTTTCTTTGGGGCTGATTTGTTCACTACTGAGTCGGATAACCAAATAGGCAGAGTAGGCACTGGCCTACGGGCCTCACGTCTTTTTGTATCAACGGGCCTCGCGACAACGGATCAAAATATTATTGATAGGAGACAATATGCTAGCGGGCCCCAAGATTCGACTGCCTAAGGGCCTCCATAGGGTTTAATCCGGCACTCGTTCACTCTCAAAATCGCCCAGACATTTGGCCCATTCAGTTAAAGTTGGATATGTTGATTGGAGGGCTCCATAATTTGTCATACAAGTGTACCTGATGGATCCCATTGGACTGCCTTATGACCGAGAAACAAAAATGCCAGAATTGGATACGTGATCTTCTACTATTCCACAAAAATCTCAGATTTAAACTTGATAAAAAAAATTGTGTTAACTGAAACCCATACGTGGATTTTAACGTCATCCTATCTCAGATATGTACTTCGTTAATAGTATTATTGGTATATTTTGATGTAAGCCGTGTGCGGATATCTCACCATCACGTGAAAGGTCTTGTTAAACTAGACTTGCAAGAGAATCCCTGATCAGCCCTGAAAATCATATGAGTAGAAATAAATTAAGGTAAATTTTGTAATGGAGTAGCATTGCAAATTGTGATTATATAATTAACAGCTATGTTACAATGCGTGATTATATAATTAATAGCTATGTTACAATGCGTGATTGTATAATTAACAGCTATGTTACAATGTGTGATTGTATAATTAATAGCTATCTTGCAAATTGTAATTGTATTATTAATAGCTATGTCGGAAATATTCATTGTATAATTAATAACTATGTTACAATGTGTGATTGTATAATTAATAGCTATGTTACAATGTGTGATTATATAATTAATAGCTATGTTACAATGCGTGATTATATAATTAATAGCTATGTTACAATGTGTGATTGTATAATTAACAGCTATGTTACAATGTGTGATTGTATAATTAATAGCTATGTTACAATGTGTGATTGTATAATTAATAGCTATGTTACAATGCGTGATTATATAATTAATAGCTATGTTACAATGCGTGATTGTATAATTAACAGCTATGTTACGATGTGTGATTGTATAATTAATAGCTATCTTGCAAATTGTAATTGTATTATTAATAGCTATGTCGGAAATATTCATTGTATAATTAATAGCTATGTTACAATGTGTGATTATATAATTAATAGCTATGTTACAATGTGTGATTATATAATTAATAGCTATGTTACAATGTGTGATTGTATAATTAATAGCTATGTTACAATGCGTGATTATATAATTAATAGCTATGTTACAATGTGTGATTATATAATTAATAGCTATCTTGCAAATTGTAATTGTATTATTAATAGCTATGTCGGAAATATTCATTGTATAATTAATAGCTATGTTACAATGCGTGATTATATAATTAATAGTTATGTTGCAACTTGCAATGTGTGATTATATCATTAATAGTTATGTTCCAATTTGTGATTATATAATTAATAGTTATGTTGCATGTGTGATTGTATAATTAATAGTTATGTTTCAAATTGTGATTGTATAATTATATGCTATTTTTGTAATTGTGATTGCATACCTAATAGTTACGTTGCAAACTGTAATTAAAAAATTAATAATTATGTTGCAATGTGTGATTGTATAATTAATAGCTATGTTACAAACTGTGATTATATAATAGATATGTTGCAAAGTGTGATTGTATAACTAATATCTACATTGCTAATTGTGATTGCATAATTAATAGCTATGTTTGACATTGTGATTGCATACTTAATAGGTATGTTTTAAATTGTGATTGCATAATTAAAGGCTATGTTGATAATAATCATTGTATAATTAATAGCTATGTTGCAAATTGTGATAGCATACTTAATAACTATGTTTGTGATTGCATACGTAATAGCTATGTTGCAAATCGTGATTGTATTCTTAATAGCTATGTTGCAAATTGTGATAGCATACCTAATAACTATGTTACAAATTGTGATTGTATAGTAAGTTAATAGCAATGTTGCAGGCTAAGTCATCAGTGTTCACAAATATCAACGATAATTTCGAGATAGTGCTGGGGATGAAACTGACATAAAAGATTCATATAATGTTTCTACAGCAATTACGCGGCGCTACTCATGGCTCCTACTGTTACCGGATTTATTGCTGTCGAAAGGTTCTTTTGACCCCAAGATCGTCTAGACCGTTACACATCATATTTATCCATTAGCACCCGATGCTACCTTATATCTATGATCACAGATCAAAATCCAAACATAAACCAGGGAAAAGAATCAGATTATAGTTTGCAGGCTGAGATGTTCTTTGTTGTGGCATAACTGGAATATTTTTCGGAATCCGAAGCCTACCTTGTAATATTATGAGTCGTGACTTGCATCATTGCAAGAAAAGAATTCCTTCTTAAGTTTTCCCCAACTTGTTTGGCACAATCTTCCCATTTCGCATACAAATGCAATCTGAACTGATTCTATTGCAGTTATCAAATGGTACGGTTTTCTCCAGGTGACATTTTTGTCACCAACTTTACGGCTTGTTGAGCAAGTATTTTACAAGCCAAGGGACGTAACCGTCTTTTAAGGGTTTGTAATTACGCAACTTTACAATAGATCTGGTTATGTAGGAAATACGATTGAAAAGAAAGCAATCAAAGGTTAAGGTGATGAAAATATCTTCAAAATCGACAGCTGTTTGAATGAAGATATAAAGAAAAACTCATTTGCTTTTCTTGTTTTGAACCTATTTGCCAAAACCTCTTTGAATGAAACTAAATCTCTGAACTGGCAGTGAAGTGTCTGACACTCAGCAGCAGTAAGTTAATCGTCAAATGTGCGAAACCCGTTGTTCTCTCTAAAGTAGAAACCTTTACACTTTAAATGCAGTTAAGAAACTGGGCCATGTTTCAAAGGTACTTGTCCCTTTCTAAACCACAAGTAAACACAGTCCTCTTCAGATCGTGTAAAGGTAACTTCTCGAGGTCTACCCATGTTGATTTTAGGTGGTGTTCAAAGAGCCAGTGACTCTTCTTTGTTTGTTTAAAGTACTTACGTTCTGTAGTAGGTCATCTATTTAGAGATTCAGTAAGTGCCATTTGGTAATAATTAGGTGACTGGGTGCACCAAATATGAGAGCGGTTTATATATAGCTTTACATTTATTGACAATGCGTTCGAGAGAGAGAGAGAGAGAGAGAGAGAGAGAGAGAGAGAGAGAGAGAGAGAGAGAGAGAGAGAGAGAGAGGAGAAGCTGGCTCTTACATTAGGAAATTTCTATCCTAGTTCTTCACTTACCACCGCTTCTAAAAGATTCTCCACTAACTCTATCAGGACTGAGTAAAGTGTGGTTTCAAGGCGGACTCATAAGGGTGGGTGGGTGGGTGGGTGGGTTGGCGGCTTTTCATGATTGAAAGATCAATAGTGTAGTATAGACTAGAGCGTATTTATACAGACGTAAAAAAAGTTTTAGAAAGGACACTCGCAACATATCCCTTTAGCTAACAATTTGGTTTAATGTTGCAACAGTGCATCAATATAGCACAAATGTTCGTAGTCCATCTATTTGCACGTGTGAACACTATACATCTCTTGTCTATTTAATTTTGATTTACTTATTTAATTTGCATGTCTTATTTAAGGGTATTCCAGGAAGAAAAGAACTACACACAAGCATCCAGAAGAAAAACAGACGAAGAAAAACTCACAACAGTAAAGAAATTCAAGAAGGCAAGACATTTAGAAGAAACATGAGAAAGGGAAGAACACGTATCACTTAAGAACTTCAAAAGAGGAACCTGTTAAAACGTGGATTGCATTATGTGTTATGATATTTTAATGTGCTTCTAACTCAAAGAATATTCCAAAATACGTAAGTGTATCTTTGTATGGATGTTTCTCTTTTAATATAGATAAGACAATCAAACACACATTCAACTAACCCAAAGACACGTTCGTAAACAAAATAAACACACATGCAACTAACTCAAAGATAAATTCATAAACAAAACGTTATTTCTAAAACATATGACGTGTTGGATATTAAATGTCTGATGCTGGCTAGGGATAGTGGGGTCTTGCATAGAAAATGACTTGGTGCTGGTCACTCTACACATTTCGCTTGTTAGTAAGTTTGCGTCATGGTCACTAATAACAGAGTGAAAAGTTTTTCTTTGCATCTTTCACAATTGGCACAAAACATTACACAAACTAAATTTGTAAACTATTGTTTCACTGTTTGCTAAAATTAAGTGCCACCTTTTTAATTGTCAAGACATTTTTTAATCTTCGCTAAATTCAGTATAATTTAATTATCTTTAGTTTGTAAAGAAAATTTAATTTTTAAAATTTTCACCTTTAAATTTTCTTTGATAATTTGTAAAAAATTATGTTTACAGTTTTTATATTTTTCTTTTAAAAAAAATATCCCCTAAATGCAGAATTAGTTTAGAAATGTTAGTATTACCTTCAGAATTGTTAGTATTATCATCTTTAGTTTAATTGTTCCGGATGTATTTTTCAGTAACTGCCAACGTCCGTCTGAGATTAAGAACTTTTGGACTGCTCTTAGTCTTGGACAAATTTTCCAAAATGTATTTGATAGAAATCAGATTATATCCCATGGCCTTCACTAGGAATATCTTCTACAAATGAAATGGGAATTCCTCTTGACTTTCTTGGACTAATATGTGATCTGATTGCACTCTTCGTTAATCGTAAAGCTATATCATGCGTTGATGTGGTTATTGAAACATATTTGTTCAATCAAACGTTTGACAAATTGGAGTTTTGAACAATAGTCCAACAAACAGCATGTTTTAGGAGCGGCGAAGTTACATTGCCTTTCAAATTTGACTATTTAATTTGCAGTCAATTTTTGGGGGGAGAGCAAATAAGGCTTTAGTGATAGCCTTGTAGACGAGAATTCTAAGATGAACATAAACGACACAAGCCATTTTATGTATTTATTACACGTTATAAGATTAACATAAACGACACAAGCCATTTTATGCATTTGTTACACGTTTAGTGTTTTCCATAAAGTGTAACAACGAAAACATTTACATTTCAAGAAATGAAACAAGAAGACACACAAAACAAAAATGATTACTTACATCAATGTGGCACAAATAATAATGGGCTCAGTTGTACATAAAGAAGCAATTGTTCAGCGTTCTCGATTTATTCGTGTCATATGAAATATATATACACACTCATGTGTTTTTTATAGTCTGTGGAATTCATTGTCTCTGATTTCTTCGTGACTTTCATTTCTTTATCTTTCTTTTCCATTCGTAAATGTCACTACTACTCTCGTGGGCTTGTATTTCTTTCTCTATTTCTAGACTTGTAAGTATTCCTTTACCTATTGATGGACTTTTAAGTATTCCTTTACCTATTGATGGACTTTTAAGTATTCCTTTACCTATTGATGGACTTTTAAGTATTTCTTTCTCTATTTCTGGTCTTGTAGGTATTCCTTTCTCTATTTCTGGACTCTATCACTGTTTCTAAAATTGTCTTTAATTTCATTTTAAACTACTTGCATTGGTTCTATGTTAACTTTTTTTTTCCCGAATTAGTGACATGCAGTGTATTTAGTATGAGAAACCTTTTGTATCCATGCACCAAATATAGTACTTTTTAGTCACGTACGTCATTCAATTCATACATATGGCAGTGTTGTCAACTAAATAACTAGCTATACACACTTTTCGGTAAGTATGAAGCGTTGATAAAGTATTATAATTTCTTCCTCACATGGAGCTACACGGCTTGTCTTCATCAATATTCCCAAAATTCTTAACACATTATCTCTTTGTGTACAGATAAATTATTGACATGTCTGACCTTTTGACTCTTTCAATGTAAATAGACCTTCTTATAGTATTGCATCATTTCACAGTCTATGTCGTAAAGGATGCAATTGTT
This sequence comes from Unio pictorum, assembly GCA_030141615.1. Lineage (NCBI taxonomy): Eukaryota > Metazoa > Mollusca > Bivalvia > Unionida > Unionidae > Unio > Unio pictorum. The sequence continues at coordinate 7,101,696 of JARLTB010000052.1, forward strand.
CCTTGCGTTGCACTTGAATCCGTAGGAGCTCTCTGTAAATAAGTTCTTGTAGTTCAAGAGGCAAACATTATTAATGATAGCAATAATGCATCCATACTATAGAAATAATGTATCCATATGGATAGCAAACATGTGTCTATACTGATGGTAATAATATATCCATTCTGATAGCAATAATGTATCCATACTGATAGCAATAATGTATCCATACGGATGACAATCATGTATCCATACTGATATCAGTCATGTATCCATACGACAGAAAATAATGTATCCATATGAATAGCAATCATGTGTCCATACTGATACCAATCATTTATCCATACTGATAGCAATAATGTATCCATACAGATAGCAATCATGTATCCATAGGATAGAAATAATGTATCCATATGGATAGCAATCATGTGTTGACAAGCAAAGGTTTTGATCTTGTTCAAATTGTAAATCTATTTTCAAGATATCAAAGTTGACTGCTTGACTCGATCGATAGTCGATTGTCCCGTCAGTTGGTTAACACCTATCTTTGTATGTCCTTACTGAGATCCTTGAGATTCAGGGCGACCACTAGAAAACCTTACAATAATGTCTTCAGGATGTTCGTCAGTCTACACTCCTAACGATGTCTGCATGATATCTGTCAAGATGAGTACCTTTAACTCCTCCTCTTCTTCTTCTTCTTCTTCTTCTTCTCTCTCTCTCTCTCTCTCTCTCTCTCTCTCTCTCTCTCTCTCTCTCTCTCTCTCTCTCTCTCTCGCCATGGGCAAGGACACTCCTTAACTTATGAGTAATTCCTTCTCCTAGCAAGTAATGAGAAGAAGGTATGGCCATGTCACTAGAGCCAACATTCACGGTAAAGGACTCTAAGATGATTGGTGTGCATACAAGTGTCAGGGTCAAGGTAAAGGACTCTAACCACTTTAAGTTATGATGCATCATACCATTTTATACTGGCTACGACTGTCGTTTACGCTGCAATAATGGTAATAATGACATTTCTAAACTTGTCAAGAGTACACACTACGTCGCTTCTTTGCAATTTACCAACATCAAATCTTCACATACCATATCCAGGTGCTTCATAGTTTTCGTTTGTCGTTTAACAGTTGAAAGAAGTGTCTTGGACTGCCAAGTATTCCATCTTGAGAAATAGGATGTTGCGCCAATTCCCCCCCCCCCCCACACACACACACACATTAATCTGACTTATTTCTCACCTGTTCCAAAGCGATGCCTTCTAAGGATAGGTATCCGTTCTTTGAATTTGTTATTGTATATTGGAGCCTGAGGTGAAAATGGAAATTTAAAGCATCTTGTTTCAGTTGTTATGTGGTAGGAAATGTCAGAATTCAGTTAATTTCAGAAAACAGTATTCGAAATCCAGAAAATGAAACAATTTGATACTTACCCTCGTTCCTCTCAAAGAGCGATCTTCATTACTGAGACAACAAAGCTGGTCTCAAGTTTTGTTTCAGCACATGTACGCATAATGGAAACATCAGTTCTTATTGGCAATGACGTTTTAAGGAAGGACAGTAAAAGATGGTTGGAGGTAAGACCTTGAATTTGGTCAAACCTACTGCTGATGAATGTGTCACACGTCGATGTATTATGCCATCATCTGATGGTGACTGTTAGGACATCGAGCATATTTGGACTCCCAAGAATACAGTATCAATGGTTTCCCCTCCCCCCGCCATGAGATTCGTCCACATCGTACTATTCGTTGTTTGACTCTGTTCTATTGTCTAATGCTCACTAATGATCTGTTTCATTGTGTGGCATCGCCCACATTCAAATCAGGACGATGGCACGGTCTTAGCCCATCTGATCTTATGAGTTGTCAGTTTGGACGATACTGCGTTTGGTAATGCAAATTTTATCCACCAATAACACTTTTCTGCGTCTGCTGTAACACTTTAATGCGTCCGCTATAACGCTATCTCTAGCATGTGAAACGTGGGTCAAACTCGTCATTGGGTTGTTGGACGTGTTGAATTTTACCGATGCCATTGGGAGTGTTAATTCTGCCTGTGTACTAGGAAAAAGTCAAACAGGAGCCTTCAAACTGTAGTGACTAACTGTAATGACTAACTGTATTGACTTATGTAGAATTTCAAATGATCGACTTTTTATACTTAGCACTCTCGTTTTAGTGTTTCGAGCAATGAATCACACAATTCTCTAATGACGCTTCACTGTATACGTGGAAGCAGTGGTTCTAAATTTTCTGGAAGTCACATTTTGCGTCTCTGGAATGTAAAAATAATCTTCGGGGGCTACTGAGCGACATTTTTTTTTGGTGGACCTTGATTCCCTTGGTCTTGTGGCAGATGTTGAGGTTGCTGTTCAGGTTCACTCATGTCATCTTTTAAATAACTTCCACATAGTGATGCTAAAACGTCACCATGTATATGAAGCGATACTGAAAGTCGTCATCGTATCTTGGCTTCATCGTCTAGCATTTCGTTTGACACCATAAACATTTTTTACGTATAAACATTACCAATACCATTACCGTTCAAATCCATGAACAGTTTTACCTCATTAACACATTTTCGCGATAAAAACTTTTAATCCTAGAACACTTTTGAACCCATATCGCCATCCTATGTTAAAACTATGGATCATTTTAATGTAACATTTCCCGTATTAACCCCACGTATCCCACCCATGTAAGTATATGGGCCCATGTTATATATATATATATATATATATATATATATATATATATATATATATATATATATATATATATATATATATATATATATATATATATATATATGTTATGCGTGTGTGTGTGTGTGTGTGTGTGTGTGTGTGTTATTCATCGTCACTAAGCATGTTGCCCTCTGCCTAGGTTAACATTAAAATCATCAAAATAGAACTGATCATGGTACAATTTGCTAAAGTGCTCATATCTCTACCCTGACTTATTTGTAATTTTGTCAAAATCTATCTTTGATTAATTTGAATCACTCTTGTTTTGCGGGAAGTGCCTTCTCACACACTATCGGAAAGGCTTACAACAAATACAATAATCCCTATACTCACAAGCAAATTCAAGAGAAATCCCATTGATGCATACAGTTTTTTTTTTTTATAGAAAAAGTAGCTAATGACAAGTGTCAGAGTCTCGTCATGAGCGTTACTCGTATAATATTGTATAAGCCCCACTTGTCAAAGGGTCAGCGTTACGTCTCACTTTGTCAAAGGGTATTGCACAACATATAATAACAACACTCTAACCCACTCCCCTCTGATACTCGCTATCTAGGAGATGACCGCCCACGGTATAATTGCCCTTGTTCGAGTATAGACTGTATATGGTAAACTGAGTTAATATATTGAACAAAGAAACTACGAGCCCCTGTAAAGATAAATAAACAATTTAATCAAAGACATAGACAGTGAAATTTCCTTTCATTCGGAATACACGTGGTTTTAGAATTAACTTTAACCGAATTACAAATAGATTGAATATAGAATTAAACAAATTTAGCCGTTCTAGTACTGATAGTTAACTTCATCAGAGAATCGAGAGTTCAATCAAATTCATACGCGTTTTTCGATTTTCATGACCTGTTTCGTCGAACTGCGTTCTCTGCTCACTCAAATGTTGACCCAGAGGTTCCTGTCTCTCGAGATACTTTTCCCTCGTGGATGTGCCGCTCGAACTCAGACTTGTCCTCTGTATCAATGTATGCCACTCGCAACGTCTACTTCACAATATTCTTTTCACGTCTTGTACGTCCTCTATTTGGTACTGCACGTCTCTCCAAATAAAAAGCTAATTTCTTTCTTCCTTTCAAAAGAAAAGTAAAATATCCTAAGTCTCTTGTTACACGGTAATAACTGAGACTGTCCGTTTTGCTGGTTCGAACAATCAGATATTACTATCAGTGGTAACAATTTTACGGCTAGTAATCAATTACACATGTCTTTAGATCAATAGAGCTACACCACTTGTTAATTCGGTTTGCTTTTACCTAATACATTATACACTGTCGCTAAATTATCTACGACATCAAAATTCGGTGAATTCACATGCATTCCTGTAATTCATTAATTAAAGTAAGACATTAAATCTTAGAACACAATCAATATTCAAACAATATGATAAATTCAAGATTTAACGTAACACTTCCGATCCATAACTCCACATAGTGTTTTTACGATATTAATTAACACTACGTCATTCTTAACTACGAATTAAGGTAAGAATTCTAATTCATAATTCAAAAGCACATTACTAAATTAAAGTAGCAAATGAAACTAATCATATGAATGTATCAACAAATCATGCAGATCTGTAACGAAAAAACATTATATTAATTACATCATAATAAGCGTGGATTTGAAACAAATACCTCGTGTTTTTGGTGCGTCTCTTAACCGTTGGTTTTTTGGCGTTCTTTCTGGTCTAATTTTTACGGAGGACTTTCTCTAAAATTCTCTCCGGAGTCTTTAATCCAAAAATAAAACTAAACTGTCCTCTCTTGCATAGGAACTTTCAGACTAAAGTAAATTCCACATAGAAGATATTATATTCTAAAGATTTCTCGTGTCAAACACACCCCTTATTCAACAGTGACCAATCATAACAAATATATTTTCTCGCGCTTTCCTTTGAAAGTCGCTTACATTAGCGTGTCAAGATGACACTCTTTGGTTTTAAATAAAAACTATGCCTGTTCCAAATCAAACCCTGACACGTTCGTGTCACGGCGGTCTGTACTGCTCTAAACAAGCACAGCTTGGTTATCCGGTCACATTCTATTATACCAGTATCTCTCTGTGCAGAATGTGTCTCATAAATCTAACAAATGGCTGCTGGCTAGAACTAATAGTTATTTAATAGATTCGACCAAAAATTTGGCACTTCGCAGCAAGTACTTTTCGTTATCGTTAGACGGATGTTAAGAACGAAGCTCTAATGATCTCCAAAGATATACACTTAGGCGGAAAAATATTCCGAGAACAGCATGCGGTGAAAAAAAGAGTGGAAAAGAAACAAAATGTAAATAAGCATTGAGTCATTCTATATAATATATTTCAGGAATTTTTCTAAATTTGCTTCGCTATTATCAGTACCGACCAAAATTGTTCTTTCAATATGAAAAGCTTGATAGCGATCGTGTTACAGGTATGCGTGTTTTTTGTTTTGTTTTTTTATGGTTTAACGCCATTTTTCAGCACAATATATAGGCTATACATGGCGGCCAGTATTAGTGGTGGAGGAAGAAACCAGAAAAACCCGGAAAGAACCACCGACCCACGAGAAGCTACTGGCAAGCTTTCTCACTTAACTACATTAGCCGAATTTTAGACTCGAACCCACGCAGACAGAGGTGAGATGGCAGTGGTCCGTAACGGACAGCGCTTTAGACCACTCGGCCACTCGGGGCCCCTTAGGTATGCGTGTAACATGACTGTTAGATAAAGACCAAACCGACTGGAAGAAGACCAATACCGCAGTCCCCACTATATGACATCATGATGTTTGTAACGTGTAAGCTACAATGCATATTAATAATGTAATACACGTTGCAGCTTTCTTAGTCCTCATGCGAAATAATTATTGCAATGGTAAAAAACTCAATACTATCTTAATGTCGTGATCTATTTATTGTGTGTAAAATACAATATCAAACTGCTTATTTAAGCTCATTTAATATACCTTGGCAAAACAGATTATATTTGAATATGAGTTATTTCAAGTTAGGATTTTATAATATTTCACCTATTATGTAACATATCTGCTATTTGGTTTTACCACCCACACCCATCTTGTTAAGCCTATTCGTATTACCGTCTGTCTCAAAACCAGATCATGCCATGTCGTACATTACACTTGTTACCGTATATACTCGTTTATATTTCGAGTCCAACTAAAAGCAACATATAACCTGATCTGCCAGCTATTTATATGCCAGCAGATCATGCTATATGTTATTTGTGTTAGTGATTATTCCTAACAAACTTTATACCCTGATCTTTCAGCATTTATTGCGACTCCAAATCTGGTTATTTGAGGAATAAATACGACAATTACCACAGAAAATTCATAACTTTATTGCACCTATGTAAGGCTGACATATTTGTCATTAAATTTTCTACGTCACATTCATTAAAAATACATCAAAGGAGATTTAAGAATTAAATGTGCTTCTTTGTAATGAGCGGTATCAAGTTTAGTCCAAGGTTTTTTCGCTGTATACACATAGAAAAGTACCAAAATGTATACTGTTTTATATGATTCGTTTCTCAATTTCACCGGCAAATATGGGGTACAAATTCTTTTTATCGTCATCATCGTCGTCATCGTCGTCGTCACCACCACCACCTCCATTATTATCATCATCATCATCATCATCATCATCAAATTATTATTATTATTATTATTATTATTATTATTATTATTATTATTATTATTATTATTATTATTATTATTATAGTATGCACCATTATCATATTCTTCTTCTTCTTCTTCTGCTATGTTAATATTATAGTCTGCAGCAACGTTAGTAACAATTGCAATAACAAAAAAAGAACAACAAATTGTATCTAACTTCAAGTTCAAGGTTTTTGTCCCTATAGACTAAAATATGTCCACATAGCATGTGCACCTACATGACTAGAAATATAAAGAAAGTACACGCGCGGGAGATGGAATTCACATAATACTTTTCATTCATTTTGGATGTAAACGGACGTATTTTTATAACACTGAATTATTAAATGTAGCATTTAACTCTGGAATAACCTCGCAATTTTACAAATATTCTAACGATTGAACGTACAGATCAATTAACAGTAAGTGCCAGTGTTCTCAGCGGCAAGGTGTTTGCCCCCGATGTTGAACAGACTTTGTTTGAACCTGAAACAATAACAAAATATTCAAGCTGGCATTTCATTCAGTCCAGCTCTAGATAATTGGCATATTCGATTGAAGATTCGACTAGTTGAACCCAACATCTACCCGTGGGGTATTCTAGTTATACAACAATTTCTGTGCCTTTGCATGTCTGCCGAGACAAACATAATAGAAACGTGTGCTTAACTAACTTTATACAATGGGACGTTACTCAAATTATCATCATAAATATTCAAATAATAGCTTAAGTCGTACCCCCAGCCGCATGAAATTGCCGATATAAATTGCTCTTGTTGCGTTTTGGAAATGTAAGGAACAATAAAGTCCGGGATCACGGATAGAGTTTCACCGCTGAGGGCTTTAAACCGATGATACAGAATATATCCCCCGGGAAGAACTTCTTTTCTACCGTTTTCTATCTAACATACCAAAGTAATAAATGCATGTCAGCCCTGAAATATGTAGTGATGTTTAATTTCCCCCCATATGTTGGTGTAATTTGATTCTCTCTTGTAATAAACGTCTGTTAACATCCAAATTATTTTTCAAAAACAAATGTTTACAAAACAAATTAGTTGCAACTTTGGGGTAAAACATGTAATGTATACTGTTCATTGTTTCAAACCTGCAACACAAGTCGTATAAACCTTTTGGATGCAACTAAGTATGGCTTTTTTTTATCAAAATGGATGAAACATGTAATTCGAGAGGGCCAAAGGAATAGTAGTAGCATGCTGAGGAAGGGTGGAACGGTGGTTTGGGAGGAGCGGGATGAGGGCCTCCGGCAAGGGACAATTAATCATATTTCTTATAATCAAGAAACTAAATTGCCCAGATAATGAACTCGGGTTTCACTGGATAGTTTCGCATTTTGACACCTCCTTCATTTTTAAGGTAGAAAACATGAACCTAATAATTATAAGCCTTGCATTTATAAGTTCACACGGAAGCTAAATATGAATGTGGTTAAGATTCTCTTTGAGTTAGGCTTGAAAATGGGTTGGCTTGTTTGGTGACTACCTGTCACAGTTAGACTAGCATTGGAGAGCAAATGCGTAACTTGGGCTGCAAATGAACAGCCGACTTGACTAACGTATTTACGTATGTCTGCTTCAGAGGTAAATATCTAAAAATTGAGATGGCTTGGGATGATGAAAAGTATGCTAATTTGTTATAACGCACGTGAACTTTATTCATGCAAAAGGCACATACTGATTCTCTTAGCTGCATTGTCAGAGGCAAATATTCAAAATACCACTTTGCTGTCAAAAGTGAATGCAAAAAGAGGGTTGGTGGCAGTGTTGGTTCAATATAAAAGCCACCAGTTGTATAAGGAATTAACCTGATTGCCGCGGTCAAAATCTCACATGCATGCTCGCTACAAAAAATCATTTGTTTGTTTTCATTTGTACCTTCAGTCTAGAACTATTCTCGTTTTTCTGCAATGGCGCTTGTACTTAATTCAGCTTTGTGCTAAAAAATAAACCATGATGTCATTGCCTCCGGCTGCGGCCATATTGTTTTCGGACAAAGCCGCTAGAGACGCAAAGTAACACTGATGCTGGCAGTATTTTGAAAGTTATAATCAAGTTATATATTCTTTTGGAAAAGTTTTTATTTTTTAATATGGTGACTACTAAGCATTGTTGCTATCGCTCATGTACAAGTGATTCGTGATACCAGAAAGATGGTGTTTGGTTCATTTGATTTGGAAACGATTTTCCAAAGCCTGACAATGAGAGAGAAAGGCCAACGTGATTTTATCATTTTAAGGCTAGCTATCATCGTTAGAAACAGCTGTTTTTGTATTACTGTGTACATTCAGACAATTATAATGCCAGACAAAAATTATACACTTTTTTAATTAAGAAAATCTGTTATGCACACAGCATAAATATATGACATGAAAATAAACATAAATTTTCTCATTTTTTTAAAACTTTGTTACCATATTAGACAGGAGACTCAGAAAAAGGTAATGGAATCACTAATGCATATTACCAAATCAACCTGCATTGATATATTTCTTGAATAAATTAAATATCTTGAATATATATGCCAAGTTTTGTAGAATGATGCAAGAGCCATATTTAATTAAAACCTTTTATATCTATATGCATTACGAAACATTCACTAAGCAGAGTTTAAATTGATACACAAAGCAAAATATAAACATTAACTAACTTACATGTACATTCCACTTTCTTTACATGTTTAATACATCAATCACATTGAGATAATTTAATTCGGGACAGTTCCCTTGGAATTTTTATCTCGAAGTATTCAGGACATATGTATTGGTGATGAAACTGATATCCCTGTCTTTCCCTGCCTTGATAGTCTTGGAGTCTGTCAAGAACAATAATACAATTAATAATTAGAAGAATAACAATAGCAAAAACAATTAGTAACATATAACAGTAACTTTAATTACTTACATACCCATGCAATTATGTCAAAATTACTGGGATTATTTCCAATAATAATAATGAGTAGAGGAATAAAATTAGGGGGGGAAAAAACACCAGATAACAGCAACTTTTATTACTTATATTTAGATAAATTATGACAAAATTACCGGGATTATTTCCGATAATAATAATAATGAGTTGAGGAATAACAATAGGAAAAAACCACCAGATAACAGCAACGTTTATTACTTATATTTCCATTCAATTATGACAACATTACTGGGATCATTTGAGATTAAAATAATATCAATACTGAAAGGAAAATATAAGCACTGGAACAATAATAACAACTATAATAAACTGCACTCGTAAATTTGAATCTTACCGTATTGGTGGGTGTAATGGGGTGCCTTGTTGTTTCAAACGGTACACAACCATACAAGAATGTACAGTTATAAATCAAACACATGTCAAAGTCACTTCTGGTTTGGATGATTTATATATATATATATATATATATATATATATATATATATATATATATATATATATATATATATGTACGGCAAACAGGAGACAATCGACATTTCTGTTATTTACAAGACTTTGCATACAAAAGAGTATTAAAAATACAAGATATAAATGCACGACACAAGAAACTATAACGATCGTAGTCAGCAAAAAAAACAACACTATATTATTTGTTTTTACTCACCTTTTAAGCAGTATGCTTCTTTTCCCGTTCTTGGTCAGGCCTCGACATTCTAACCATCGCTGTAACTGAATATTAGAATGCTCATCTATATTCAGGTGAATATATTAAGCGCCTGTACATCGTTTTCATTAAGAACAATAATACGGAAAGTATTACTGGTAGTCATTACACAGGTTCGCCTTTTCCGAAAAGCTATTTTTAGAAACTGATGTCACTGCGTGTGACGTTTCAAAGAGGTAAAAAGTACCAGCGCCATAGGTCATTATCGGATGAAAATTTACCAGAAAAACTGTCCAGCGAGACACAGCGAGACACGAAGTGTATGGGGGGGGGGGGGGGGGGGGGGGGGGGCGGGGGAGAGCCTCCGGCAAGGTAGATTGATTACCTTTCTTATAATCCAGCAACTAATAGCCAGGATACTAACTCAGTGGTCACTCTTTTATCTAGACCAGTATATTGTGTACAGAGGGATTTCGAGACTGGTTCTCTTTACATGTATATAGGGGCTCTGCTTATGTGCACCGTTTCTGACTCAGGGAATCAAAGTTCGATTGCATACACGAGCCATCAAGATGAATGATGTGTTGGCGAATTAATCTGGCACAGGCAAATTTGTTTATAGACGGCTTCAGACTGTAACTGAGATTTTGCGCGCTATATCCCAATCATTCAGTCTCAAACACGTCCCAATACCGACGATAAATGTAATCCCAAACACATAGCTGCAAAGCTACAAATAAGATACGAATTAATTACTAGTTAGATATGCACAAATTCCTATTCCAGAAATTTGCCACATCATTTTTGGGTGATAAGTGCATGTTCTAAATGGTATAGGTAGGTGTTCATGTTTAAATAAAAATTGATGAGTACCGTAACACGCGAAATCAGGTTCCGATTTCAACAGCGTGCAATTTAAAATTGTCCATCCTGTGTGATAATATTATTTGTTCCTATATTGTAAACATGTTTATATTATCGCCTGTATGATCCACGAATAAGCAATTTTCTCTTCCATCGCCATCTTTCATATTCTAAAATAATTAACACTAATTCACACGGAGTAAACTATCAACACAAAATGCTCTGATTTTATATGATCTACTTTGCTAATAGATAGGGCGTGATTATATCAGCTCTGGTATCTGGTATAGTGTAATTTACTACGATTAATAGTTTTTGAGCTGTGTGCATGCGATTCGCGGATAACGTTCCTGACTTCTTAATGCTTTGATGTTATTCGCTCTGTTATGAAAAGGTTTCAAAAGTTTGGTATGAATATTTTTTTCTTCTCATTACTGGAGAAGGAATTACTCATAAGTTAAGGAACGTCCTTGTCCATGGGGTAGAGAGAGAGAGAGAGAGAGAGAGAGAGAGAGAGAGAGAGAGAGAGAGAGAGAGAGAGAGAGAGAACAACAAGGAAGAACAAGATGAGTTCAAGCTCCCTTAGAAGAAGTGTCACTGATAACGGTGTGGATCTTGCAGGAATATGGGAAGCGGAGGTACGGGATGCTGTAAGAAAAGATATTCCCTCTGATTCCTCGACGAACGAACTTCATATATACATCTATACTATAAAGCATTTATATTTAAAATACATGATGAAATACATACAAGATTAAACTTTTTCTTCGAGTTTACCAACTTCATACATCTGTATACTTTCTGCATATTAGGATACAATACAGATAGTTTAATAATTGCGTCTAATGCAACAATCATTTTGAAGAAAGGTATTTTACTAAATTTAAAAAAACACTACTTTGAAATAGATTACTAAACATTTTAACTGTTCCGGTGGTCTAGTGGTTAGAGCGTCCGCCGCGGGAGCTTTCGGTCCTGGGTTGGATCCCCGGCCGAGTCATACCAAATACTTTAAAAAATGGTACTAACAGCTGCCTCGCTTGGCGCTCAGCATTAAGAGGTTAGTGTTAGGACTGGTCGGCCTGGTGTCAGGTTAAAGTGACTGGGTGGGACATCATGCTACATGTCTACGGCATGATGCCCCATTCCTAGACATCACTATAAACTGCCTCACCGCAGACATCGTATCGATATGACTGAAAAATTGTTAAAGCTACGTTAAGAATCCTAATCAAACAAATAAACAAACAAACTAAACATTATTTCTTATTACTTAAAGAGTATCGTATTTCGTCTTTTCCAATAATAATAATTACCATAACCACAAATGAATATAAATTCTTCAACAAATAAACTTTCCATTACATATATAATATAAAATAGAAAAAGTTCGGAACTACGTTGCAAAAACATTGACTTTACCGTTAACATCTCATATATTAAATAAAAGTGCATATTCTTTAAAGAAGATACTAACACATACGATTCTTACCTGTAAGAAACGACAGTCACTCTGATTCCTTGACGAACGAACTGGTTTTGCGCAACCCTTTTTTCAATGTATGCATAATTTTGTACGTATGAACATGGCTAAATATGGACACGGCTAGTTTTCTTGCATTCGGACATACACCACATTTAATTTTACTATATGGTCTCTACATTTATTTCTCATTACTGACTTTTACACTGTGTAACAATCAATACAAATCATATGTTAATCTAAAATACCTTCAAAAACGACTTCACGGTGAAATTCTTGTCAAAGGTTCACCGGCATTTATTTTGAGAGGCTGCACTGTAAAAAGAACAGCATGTAAACAGAACACAGATTTCACTTCCAGATCATCACCAAGGCCTTATTACTCAATGTGCACTGTCGCCGAAATATACAGACAACAAATCTCTGAGCTCATGTTCTCAAGAATAAATGATAACATTTAATCCCTACCAAAAAAGCATAAATATAACTCTTATTTCAACATAAAATGAGAGAGGAAAAAATGTTCTAAACATATACTAGAACTACATTCGTGAGTACTGAACTGGAAATACTAATTGTGATGCGATTCCATTCGTTCGTCTCAGATCAGAACGAGGCTCCCATCTCTTCTCACAGAAACTGACTGTTCCCTACGCCACCTGACAGACAATTATGCGGTATCGACTTATTTAGTTTAGGTCTCACTGGATAGTTTCGCATTTTGACACCGCCCTAATATTTAAGGTAGAAGGCATGGGCCTAATTATCACCATCCTTGCATTTTTCATTTCAAACATAAGCTAAATCTGTAATGTGGGTTAGATTTACTTTGAGTTAGCCTTGGAAACTGGTTGACTTGATGGGGACTGCCTGTCACAGTTAGACTAGCACTGGAGATCAAATGCGTAACTTTGGCTTCAAATGAGCCGCGGACTTGGCTTGTAAATATCTAAAAATCTAAATCTAAATGGTTGAGGGGTGATGAAAAGCTTGTTAATTTGTTACAGTACTAGTGAACTTTATTCATGTATAAGGCACATACTGATTCTTTGAGCTCTTTTGTAACATGAAAATATTGAAAATACCCCTTTTCTGTAAAAAATGAGTGTAAAAAAAGAGGGATTGGGGGCAGTGTTGATTCAGAATAAAAGCCACTAGTTGCATGAGGAATTAACTTTAATTACTCAGTCAGAATCGTACACGCATCATTTCACAGAATCGTACAAGCATCATTTCAACAAAAATCCTTAGTTCATTTTTATTTGTGTCTTTATTGTAATATTATTATCATTTTTCTGCTATAGGTCATTGCCGGACAAAAATTTGCCAAAACTGTCCAGTGAGACCTTAGCAAAAGCGTGGAGCATGTAGCTTACCTAATCAAAGAGAATGTTAAAAATCTGCCAGCTTGGCAACCCACACACGACTTACAGAGTGTAGGTTTGTGCTGACCCTAGGATACAAGAGAAATGTATAGGACAATACAGTGTTGCACCTGTTCTTAAGGGCGCTATCTATATAAAATACAGTTGTAGTATATAAATATATCTCAATATATTCTTTGTAGAAAATTACTTCCAATGTAATTTAGAGGAAAATTAGTTTTAATACAATTAGATAAAATTTCAGTCTTATTATTTTTACTCAAAAATTCTGTCCAAATAGCTATCAAAAGAAAACATTTTTTTTAGAGCAGAGTAGACTTTTCTGGTGTATTTAAGATATACCTTGTGGTTAACCTCTGTTTCTTTAGCACGCAAACTTCTTGAAACGAATCCCCAGAACGTTGCATGTGATTATTTAAACGGTGGGCTCGACAAGGCATAGATTTTTTTTATGGTTTAACGCCATTTTTCAGCACAATAGGCTATACATGGCGGCCAGTATTAATGGTGGAGGAAGAAACAGGACAAACCATGGAAAGAACCACCGACCCACGAGAAGCTACTGGCAAGCTTTCTCACATAACTACATTTGCCGAATCTTAGACTCGAACTCACGCAAACAAAAGTGAGATGGCAGTGGTCCGTAACGGACAGCGCTTTAGACCACTCGGCCACTCGGGGCCCCGCCAAGGCAAAGATCATAAAAAGAAACAAACATAAAATCAGTTACATTCGCGTAATACAATTGGCATGTGTGTATGTATTTGTGTTGCTTATTGAAAACGATGTAAATTGTATCTTATTTAACCAACAGTTCACACATATCTATATCTTTAAGTGAATGTAAAAACATACTGATGCAAACAAGCGATAAAGCACATACATGTACCAAACCGTTAACACTTGAATCTGAATGTCACGGAAATGTATAAATCCTTTTATTTGCTAAAAACGGGAACGCGAGTGGCCGAGTGATCTAAAGCGCTCTCCGTTACGGATCACTGCCATCTCACCTCTGTCTGCGTGGGTTCGAATCTCAGATTCGACCAATGTATGTTTGTGAGAAACCTTGCCAGTAGCTTCTCGTGGGTCGGTGGTTCTTTCCGGGGGTTTTCGCGGGCTCTTCCTCCACCATTAATACGTACCGCCATGTGTTGCCGAGCCTATCGTGTGCTGAAAAATGGCGTTAAACCCTACAACAACAACAACAACAACAACATCTACTGAATACGTGTATTCGGGCTTTGTTTTTTGCGTACAGCGATATACGAGGGTGATTTATGTATATTGTACAATATGTCGAAACAGTGAATTTGGTTCATACTCTATCGCACGTGTGAAATGCTTTTGATTGGAAGAACCAACGCACAGACGATATATCGAACCAACGCACAGACTATATATCGCGGCATCATCTGTGTGTAAATACTCACCGTAAAACCAAATCTTTACATTACGGAACTTTTTACCAGTGAGCGGTCTGATTCTCTCTCGTCATTTGAACAAGAGTAATATTAGAAAGAAGTAAGAGAGGAAATTGCGTGAGAAAGCCCGACCACGAGGCGAGAGTGAATCATCTGGTACCTCTTAGAAAATATAACCCATAATACAAATCTACAATACAATGGCAACAAAACAGGAACGACCATGGACTTTTGAGTCATGATGACGAATATACCCGGTAATATATACTGGAATTCGAAACGTCGTTCTTCTCATGAAGTATAACTCATTAAACAAAACTGCAATACCAGGCAGCGGCAATAGAACGGAAACGGACAAAGACTTTTGATTCATCATGGATAGAGCTTTAAGATATATGACAATCTTTATACTTAGTACTTGGTATGAAGAAAACCTCACAAAACAAACCAATAGTATTACGAAATGACAACAGAGCAAGAATCGTTATGGACTATGATTATGAATACGTAACTCTAAACATATATAGACATGGATCTATATTCATGGAATTTTAAAATTTGTACCTCGTAAAAGGTATAACCCGCAAAACACGACTTTATAAGGGAGCCTAACCAAGAACACATTCAAACAAGCCTGGATTTTATACATACAGGGTTATAGACTTTGTGAAAGACAAATAATGAACAAGGCAATGAACAATAATAATACAACAACCAGCAGACGTATATATACGTATATAGATAAACGCACCCATGCATTCACAAGGCAAATTACAAAGCACTATACACTTTATTGTTTTGAACATCAAATACTTTAGTTTCGACCTTAAATACTTGATCAAAATTTTTTAACACAAAAAGATATAGATAGGTAACAAACAACTACAATGAATTTGATCTAGATAGAGCCGTCCTTACATTTAATGTACAACTACTACAGCATAAAACTCACTAAAGTACAATGACAGAAAATGACTGACAGAGTCACTCGAACTTAACCGCAGAACAAAAAAGGAAAGGAACCCACTACCTTGGACTTGATAGTCCTTAGGGAAGTTAGTATTATCCTAAGTTCTAAGTGTGTGTGTGTGGGGGGGGGGGTGTCTGTAAAAACCTGGCCCACTTCAAGCACCGGCACAGGGAAGAGTACAGCAACTCAAGTTTTTAGTGGGATAATTTCTTTAAAAATCTCTAATTTGACGAATAAAACCCGAGAGAGACCCTGACGACATTCCTTATTTATGAATATATTATTATCATTTAATACCAACACATCCAACACTAAATGAGTGGACAAGGAAACCCCTAACCGCATGACATTTTCGGAAAACCTGCGTGTCACATATAGTCTTAACCAGCTCAATATGTTTGGATGGGGCTAAGATGTGTCAACATATACTTTAATGACTTGAGCTGTAGAGGTATGAATTATTTATTAATTTCTTGTTTATAAGTTATAACTGTTGTAGTACCACGTTTATTTTTGTATATTCTATGCAGCTTCTGCCTCCTTAGAATAAATTGTATATTTTCTATTGTTTGTGACTTAGCAAGATAATTGTATTAGCAATGTTAAGTTCCATTTATAAGAAACGTTTCCTACCTTAGAATTCTTATCGAGCACGAGTAGGTTCACTTCTGAACCAGTATTGTTTTTTAATTACTGTGCCGATAATGTAATCTTTATAGCTTAGATTATATAACGTCATTATGTACTTTTTATCATGTATGCTCGTGTCATGCATAGTACACCGTGTTTTAATTTTGAGCTGTTTCGAAGTCGACGTGGTATCAGCTGTAGAACTAACAATAGATGTTGACCATAGCAGCCATAGAACTGAGTTAAATGCGTGCTGGTCGAGAGTAGGTGATCGGGCGTAGCTGACCGAATGGTGGGCGCTGTTAGTTTGATTGACCAAGAAAATGAATGGTTGTCGGTGACTATCTGGAATACTGACAGCTTGTGTGCTGGTGACGAGAATATAACTCCGTACATTTGCTATTTTAGTCGTGAGCTAATATTTGGTTTTGTAATACCAAGCGTGTTTTGGATTGTAGATATATTTCGCATATGTCCCTTTGTTTTTATCATTTTACTGTTTGAGTAAATACCCTAATTTTACCACTGCTTGAGGAAATACATTTTGCTACGAGTGAATAAATTTTACTATGAGCAACGTACCACATGTTTACTAAATGGCGTGTACGGGGTGTCTTGGAATAGGTTAACACCTCTGGCTGGTTAAGCAGTCGCACTCCACCGGAGGTAGCTTCCCCACCTTTGGTACCAACTTGGTACTCAGCTCTTACCATTTTTTTAAAGAAGCTGTTGCATGTGCAGCGGCCACATCTAGGAAAACGGCATCGACTTGCTACCAAAACCAGGCTGAGGATAGCCGACGAGTATTAAACCCACGGTGAGTTAGGCTTTGTCTACCTAGCATGTGAAGACTGGATTCGGCAACATACGCGGAGGAACCACTAGCTGGTCAACGGGTATAAAGGCGATTCCCAGAAAAGCGCCGTGGAACGATAAGAGCACGACGAGACACATAGGCCGTCCTGGTCATCCACTGCACTCAAGCCGTCTCGACATTGCCGTGCTGCTGGACCAGAGGGTTTTGGACGAGAGAGTGAGGTCGACGAACTGCGCAACTCTTCCTCACTTAAAACAAAGTCACCGCACAACCTACTCTGGCGATTAAAATACAAAATGGAAAATGAGTATTTTTGCTTTCACACTTCGCTCATGGAACAGAGATAATTCGGCAAAATCCCAGAGAAGAGCCGCTCTAATAGGAAAGGAACTCGCCAGATACAGCGTGGACATTGCTGTCTTGAGCGAGACTAAGCTTGCAGGAGAAGGCGAACTCTGTGAGAGGGGTTATGGATACATATTATTTTGGAGCGAGCTAGGAAGTGAAGAGCGCCGTGAAGCTGGTGTCGGCTTTGCGGTGTTCAGTGAAGGCAGCATTGATTGGAAAATAGGATGGACCACCCAAGGGAGTAAACGACAGACTCATGACCATGAAATTCCTCCGCTTGTGTGGACGAAAGCACCTTACCATCATCAGTTGCTATGCTCCAACCTTGACCAACCCAAATGAAATGAAGGTCAAATTCAAGGGGATCTTCACTCCGTCATTGCTAATCTTCCAATGGCAAATGCACGCATCATTCTTGGCGAGATCAATGCAAGAGTGGGCTGTGATCACGTTGCCTGGGATTGAGTGCTAGGAAAGCACAGAGTGGGTAACTGAAACAGCACGGTCACCATTTGTTCCAAATGTGCGCAGAACATGAACTGCTGATTACCAATACGGTCTTACACCTCCATACCCGTAACCGGGCGTCATGGATGCGTCCACGCTCTAGGCACTGGCAACTGATCGACTACGTCATTGTCAGGTAGAGAGACAGGCGGAATTTGCGTGTGACCACGTCCATGTGCCGGGCTGACTGCTGGGCAGACCACAGCCTTATCATTACCAAGCTCAACAGCCGCATTCAGCCCAAAAGACGTCCACAGAGAAAGAAAGCTCCTAAGCGATTTAACATCACCAAGCTGAAATGCACCGGAACCAAAGAGTCTCTCGTGGATGACCTGGAAGAATGTCTGAAGCCCACCCCTCTTGACAATCAGAATGTAGAGACAGACGGGGCGGCATTCGAAATACTGGTCTACATCACAGCTTCGGAAATCCTAGGACACTCAACCAGAAAGCATTCAGACTAGCTTGATGAGAACTGCGACGAGATTAAGCAGTTGCTGGATGAGATACACCGCCTCCTTCAAACCTACCTCATCAACCCCAAGTCCACTTCCAGGAAAGATGCGTCCAACAATATACGCAGAACTGTACAGCAGAAGCTCTGTCAGATGTCATATACTTGGCTGAGTAACACAACTGATGCGATCAGGTGTGTCTCAGACGAGCATGACATGCAGAACTTCTACAATGCACTGAAAGCAGTGTATGAACCTATTTCTCTGGATCATACCCACCATTTCAGCGCAGAGTGGAACACACTAATTACTGACAAAGAGAAGATTCTTCAACGATGGGCTGAACACTTTGACAGCGTCCTAGGTCACCCTTCATCCATCAATGATGAAGCCATCAGTCGTCTCTCCCAATTATCCATCAACGAAGCACTAGATGACCTTCCAACCTTGCTGAAGAGACAGAAAGCGATATTTCTGCTACATAGTGGCAAATCACCTGGTTCAGACTCCATCCCAGTTGAAGTCTACAAGGAAGGGGGCACGTCTCTGATAGAAAGGCTCCACCAACTGTTTTTACTCAATATTTCAGAAAGAAATGATTCCGTATGAATTTAAAGACGCTTCCATAATCTACCTGTATAAGTGCAAAGTGAACCGCCATGCCCGCGACAACTACCGGGGTACAGCTTTACTCTCAATTGCATGAAAGATACTCGGCAGAATCATACTAAACCGCATCACTATGCACCTTGACCAGAAAGTACTGCCAGCAAGCCAGTGTGGATTTCGACAACAACCTGGGATCATCGACATGGTGTTTACTGCGATGCAGCTACAAGGAATATGTCAAAACACTGACCTTTTCTCCATCTACGTCGACTTCACAAAGGCCTTTGATAGTGTCAGCGGAGAATGCTTTTGGAAGGTAATGACCAAATACAGATGTCCAAGAAAATGTATATCCAATGTGCAGCATGTCCACGATGGCATGAAAATACGAGTCCAGGAATATGGAGTCATCTGAGCCATTCCAAGTAAATGGCGTCAAGCAGAGTTGTGTTCTAGGATCGACACTGTTCAGTCTATTCTTCTCCGCCATGCTGACTTGTGCATTTAGATACAGACCGATTGGAGTCGGCATCAGGTACCGTACAAATGGAAAACTAGTCAATCTCAGGAGGCTTCAAGCGCAAACCATGGTCATGACAGAAACCGTCATGGATCCCTTATTTGTTTATGACTGCGCCCTCAATGCTGGCTCAGAAGCCGACCTGCAACGCAGCGTTGACAAGTTCACCAGCTCCTGCACAAGCTTTGGTCTCGCCATCAGTCCCAAGAAGACTGAAGTCCTGCATCAGTCAGCCCCTGGAAAGCCTTATGTTGAGTCCAACATCACCTTCAACGATCAAAACCTCGACGTAGTGAACCGCTTCACCCACCTTGGCAGCACACTATTACAGAGCGTGAGTATTGACGACGAGTTGAACCTTCGCATTGTTAGAGCCAGCGCAACTTTCGGCAGATTGTGTTCGAACGTATGGAATAGAAGAGGCATCATCATCCAGACCAAACTAAAGGTCTACAGGGCAGTTGTGCTTCCCACACCACTTTTTGCATACAAAACATGGACAGTGTACCAACGCCACGCTAGGAAGCTGAACCATTTTCACACCACAAGTCTCATAAAACTCCTCAACATCAAGTGGCGGGACAAGGTTCCAACAGTGAGATATTTGCACATGCAGGTCTTCCCAGCATCCACACCATCCTGATGCAGTTGCAGCTACGCTGGGCAGGATATGTTATACGCAAGCCAGACCACCGGCTGCCGAAGCGACTCTTCCATGGAGATCATCCCCTGTCCCTTATGCAAACGAACATTTCGTGCAAGAGTTGGCGTCATCATCCACCTGTGCACTCACAGAACAGAACCAGCCCTCCTTCCCCCCCCCCGGATGACAAGAGAAGTCTTTCTTCGAATCGACGGACGAGCAACAACAAAACATCTAATTCGTCCAATATTTGGATATTATACAGGCACGTATTAATCACAATTCTTTTCTCATTCAAGCCATTAATAATTAAACATTGTATTTGTATCACTAGCAAGTATTATGTTGTAAATCCGAAATCCAACCCGGTTATCTTGTTATAGATGATACTTTTGTTAAAAATTAGTGTTAATATTTTTTTTAATAAATTTGTAATGGGAGATTACAATAGGTATATTATATAAGGCAAATGAATAGAACGAAGTCATGGACTCATAATTTACTTTACGATACATACACGCGCACATAGATACATGCATGTATACATACATGCATACATACATACATACATACATACATACATACATACATACATACATACATACATACATACATACATACATACATACATACATACATGCAAAATTTGTAGAGGGGGCCCCGAGTGGCCGAGTGGTCTAAAGCGCTGTCCGTTACAGATCACTGCCATCTCACCTCTGTCTGCGTGGATTCGAGTCTAAGATTCGGCTAACGTAGTTATGTGAGAAAGCTTGCTAGTAACTTCTCGTGGGTCCAGGTTCTTCCTCCACCATTAATACTGGCCGCCATTTATAGCCTATATTGTGCTAAAAAAAATGGCATTAAACCATAAAAAACAAACAAACAAAATTTGTAATAAAAAAATATAAAGCTGTAGAAAAAACAGAGTGTGTGATAATGAAACAAATAAGTTAAGACGACGAATTATCAATTTATTTTGGCAGTACATGTAAACGTGCGTGTTTTTTTGTGTGTGCATAGAACAGGAAATGCCTAATTTTAATAGCCCAAATCAGTCACATCTTTTGCTGTACATTTGCTAGTTGAAATCCTTTAACAAGAATAGTTCTTGTTCTCCATCAAAGGAAATTAAGGTTCGGTTACAAGGCATATGCATTAATATGATTCCATAAAAAACTTTACTCAATTCGGATTTATCAGATGTCGGCTTTAAAACATTGATAAGTTTTATGCATATAAAACATGAAAACTGAAAATATTTTTTAAACTATTCGTTCAGTTTGTTCTGTTTGTAGGTTTTCTTTCCAAGTTTAGCCACCTCTGGTGTACGAATAAAAATAGACCATATCTTAATCCTTGATTAAAATGTCAGCCGGAAACCATATATCTAAAAATGCTGTATTTGCATTTTGCAACAACTGACGGACCGACAAATACTTCAAATCGACATAACAATGCATGTATTTGGAGTTTACAGCCAGAAACAATATTTAGAAGATTTTAGAAATCCATAGGTAAGTCATACATTACGTCTAATGATAAGATTTAATCGTCCATAAAACGGCCTAAGAGCAAGGTTAAGTTTAAAACTACCACAACCGCCATCTTAACCCTTCCTCAAACTCCTGCCTCAAACCAATTCCGCACTATTAAATGTAGGCTGAAAACTATGTTGAACCACACTTTCTTATGGATAAAATATCTGATGGCATTAGAGTCATGTAATTTCAACCCGGATACTGAAGATGAACTATTTGCTATAAAGGAGACAACAACAAACAAGTCAGCTATACTATGGTATATTGTAGTTGAGTGCTTTTTAAATATAATACAGCATGATGACTAGCTGTGTGGTTTTTCTAAAAAGTTCATTTCATCTTCGTGAAATGGTCAGCTTCAACGTTTCATTCCAACCAGTATAGGTGACCAGGATCGAAACATTGAAGCCTGTTGCGTATTTATAGGCTTCGATCTCCAAAATTATTCTGCCAAAGGAATTAAATGGCTGACTTGTATAATTGAAGTCGCATGTAGTATAGAAATGGTCATTCCTGGACCACTCGATCTAATTGCATCAGATGAGACCATTGTTGTTTTTGAAACTTTTAATTTCTATTTCTAATTTTTAAGGGAGAACACTCTTAAACCACTCATGGGTCTTTACAAAAATGGTCCTTTCGATACACTATTTTTTATTTTAACAGAAGTACATATGCAATCTTATCTAACTGTGGAGGACACTGACTTATTTTGAGAGGTGAAATGTATTCTTATTGGACTGGATGACACTGTTCTTTTCTTTAACAGAGAGGTACATATGTATTCTTATTTGACACTGGAGGACACTGTTGTTTATTCTAAGAGATGATATGTATTCTTTTGTAACTATGAAGGACACTGTTGCATATGTCAACATTGGTGTATATATATTCTTACTTGACAGTGGAGTACACTACTGTTTTCAAGAGGTGATATGTATTCTTACTTGACAGTGGAGGACACCACTGTTCTTTTAAGAAATTATATGTATTTTTGCTTGACTGTCGAGGACACGGCTGTTTATATTAGCAGAGGTAAATTTGCATTCGTATTTGACTGAGGAGGACGCTGCTGATTAGTTTGAAAGGAGATACGTATTTGTGTTGAACTGGATGCCACTCATGTTTATTTTAACACAAAATTAAATATGTATTCTTCTTGGACTGTGGAGGACACTTTTTATTTTAAGAGGTGAATGTGCGTTCTTACTTGACTGTTGAGTTCACTTTTATTTTAAGAGGTAATCTGTATTTTCATTTGACTGGAGGACAGTGTTTTAACACAGAGGTGTATATGTATTTCGACTTGACTGTGGAGGACAGTGTTTTAACACAGAGGTGTATATGTATTTCGACTTGACTGTGGAGGACAGTGTTTTAACACAGAGGTGTATATGTATTTCGACTTGACTGTGGAGGACAGTGTTTTAACACAGAGGTGTATATGTATTTCGACTTGACTGTGGAGGACAGTGTTTTAACACAGAGGTGTATATGTATTTTCATTTGACTGTGGAGAATAATGCTGTTTATTATAAGAGGTATTCTTATTGGACTGTGAAGGATGCTGTTGTGTTTTCTAATACAAACGATCATACATATTTGTACTTGACTGTGAATGACACTATTTTAACACAAAGGTGAATATGTATTCTTACTTGACTGTGGATTACACTGTTGTTTGTTTTAACATAGACGGGCATATTTAGTTTTGCTTGACAGTGAATGACACTGCTGTTTATTTTAAGAGGTGATATGATTTCTTTTTGATTGTGGAGGGTGCTGTTCTTTTTTTTAGGACAGAAATGATGTGCACTCTTGTTTGACTGCAGAGGACTTATTTTTATTTTAACTCAGATATGCATATGTATTCTTATCTGACAGTGCAATACACTGCTGTTTAATTTAAGGCGTGATATATATTCTTACTAGACTGTGGAGGAACGCTGTTGCTTATTTTAACACAGAGGTGCATATATTCTTACCTGACAGTGGATGACACCACTGTTTATTTAAGAGGTGATATGCATTTTCATTTCACTGTGGAGGAAGCTGTTGCTTATTTTTACACAGTGGTGATATGTATTCTTATTTGGTTGTGGGTGACTATGTTCTTCATTTTAACACAGTGGTGATATGTATTCTTATTTGGTTGTGGGTGACTATGTTCTTCATTTTAACAGAGAGGTGCATATGTAGTTTTACTTGCCTCGAAGACACAGCTTATTATTTTAAGAGGTGAATGTGTATTCTTATTCGACTGAGGAAGACGCTGTTGTTTAAAGAGGTGATATGTATTCTTATTGGCCTGGATGACACTGATGTTTATTTTAACACAGAGATGAATATGTGTTCTTATTTGACTGTTGGTGACACTCTTGTTTGTTTTAACACAGGTGCATATGTTTTCGTATCTTGCTGTGGATGGCACAGTTGTTTATTTGAACACAGAGGTGAACATTTATTCATATATGACTTCAGAGGAAACTGCTATTTCTTTAAACATAGTTGAAGAAATATGCTTACATGACTGTGGATGACACTTTTGTTTATTGTAACGCAGAGGAGACATGTATTCTTATTTGACTGTGGATGACACTCTTGTTAATTTTAACAGAGGTATTCTTATTTGACTGTGGATGACACTGTTGTTTATTTCAACAGAGGTATTCTTTTTTGACTGTGGAGGACAGTGGTGTTTAATTTAACACAGAGGTGCGTATGTAAACGTACTTGACTGTGGAAGACACATGTTTATTTTAAGAGGTGAATATGTATTCTTACTTGACTGTGGAGGACACGTGTTTGTTTCAACAAAGTTGAATATGTATTCGTACTTGACTGTGGAAGACATTTGTTTATTTTAACAGAGGTGGATATGTGTTCTTGCTTGACGGTGGAAGACACATGTTTATTTTGACAAAGATGAATATGTATTCCTTCTTGAATGTGGACGACACTGTTGTTTATTTTAACAGAGGTTAGTATGTATTCGTACTTGACTATTGAGGACACTGGTGTTTATTTTAACACAGAGGTGAATATGTAATCTTACTTGACTGTTGAGGCCACTGTGGTTAATTATAAGAGGTAATATGTTTTCTTGCTTGACTGTGGACGACACTGTTGTTTATTTTAACACAGGTGCATATGTACCCTTACTTGGCTGAGGAGGACACTTATGTTTATTTCAACAGATGTGAATATGTATTCATACAAGAGGAAGGCATTTTCTTTATTATTTCAAAAGACTTAAAGATATGCTGCAATGTTTTATAACCGATACTGATTCATTATATCCCGGTGTGACTGATTTTTTTATATTAAAGCGACGTTAAAAATCCAAATCACTCTCACACACATGTAGTATATTTTAGGTTTCAGATTATTAAGTTTGTTTGTGGATGAACTAAAACAGCTGTTTTGTTTATTTCAAAGTAGAAATGATAAAGTCAACAATGTAGACGAATTTCTTGAGTCACAAATGAAACTATAAAACAAGCAAATGAATGAACGTTATACTCGCAATTTAAAAACAAACGTGAGAGACACAGTATCAAAAATACCATTCTGATTATTAAACATTTACTTAGGGGAAATGTTCGTAACCTTTAGTTAATGGAATGATTCATACTATGACCAGCGCTATGTAAAAAATATCATTGCAAATGATACTGAGGGCAAGGGTTACAGCATATATATATATATATATATATATATATATATATATATATATATATATATATATATATATATATATATATATATATATATATATATATATATATCAGATACGTGTCATTTTAAAATTGGAAGTACAAATTCATGCAGAATGCAACTGAAAGATTTTGTAGAAAACTAAAGACTTTAGCTGCTTTGCAATTTTGCACGATTACTTTGTTGTCGCAATGTTTCTTTTTTAGGCTAGCGATAGACACCAAACATGATACAAGTCATAACATAGTGCAGCATGCAATTGATTGTTGTTTTTTTATGTTTTGTATGGTTTAACGCCATTTTTCAGCACACGATAGGCTACGCATGGTGGCCAGTATTATTGGTGGAGGAAGAACCCGGGAAAACCCCCGGAAAGAACCACCGACCCACGAGAAGCTACTGGCAAGCTTTCTCACATAACTACATTAGCCGAATCTTAGACTCGAAATCACGCAGACAGAGGTGAGACGGCAGTGATCCGTACCGGAAAGCAACGGAAAGCGCGATAGACCACTCGGTCCCTCGGGGCCAACGGCCGTAAACATGTCTCCTTTAGCTGGTATTAAGAATGGTAAACATATACTTATATTTTTTGCATCTTGAATGTCTTAATAATGTACTTTGTCAGTTCCGCAAATCCGAATTACATGATCTTTGTCAGAGTCTAAAGATTGATTACACATTTCCAAATTGCACTGTAATTTCGATTACATTCAAAGTGTAATGAGAGTATCCTTGCTGCAATGAAAATGAAATGAACATTACATTCAGTAGCGTCTTTGTGATAATTGATAATTACAGTTGTAGGAGTTCATGTTTTTTCCACAGTATGATTCCAAACATTCAGTGACAGAACAGAAACACACATGCCGATGGGTCGAGACGTCTCCCTCGATGTTAATGAAAGATGTACTTCGTGTGGAATTGATACAGATAAATTCAGTCCATAATCACAAACTTTAGTAGAGACGACAAAAATACCAAATCCATTCATTCCAAACAAAATGGAAATGCGCGGGATTTTAAATTTCAATTTTTATTAGACCAAAACGACATTTTTGTTTGAAAGTGATGTCTACCGCGCGACTATGTTCAAACTTCGAATGCGGAGTTCTGCGCGCATTAATATTGTTGTAGTTTATTTATGAATTTGCGACTATGCATTTACTTTGGAAAACAGCATAACGTCGATTACTCTGTTCTTTGTAGTGTATGTTTTAAATTTAATTAAGTCGAAGGTAGAATACGAAAATGAGTATATAATAAATAGGCAACTGTATTTATAAAAGAAAATATTCGTTTTGTCGTGCAGTATCCATCCAAAAACAACCTCGTTCTTATTTTTCCATAAAAATACAGCAACCTATAATTCTTAAGGAATACTTCAAGTTTATGATGATAATATTTCGGATGCGGTAATGTTTCTTTACAGATGTATCATCCAAGGGTCAGTCAGCCAATCCATATCCATGTTAAAATTTTAAAGGACACGCTAGTTTCTTATATTAATTTATGATCGGATAATTTGCACTTTTCTGAGAATAATTCTTCAAATTATCTGTATTAAGTTTCAGGAAATATAAAATTGTTCTACATCGTGTAAATATTTTCTTATATTGAGTCTCTGGAACCGCAACAGTTGGAACACTGTGAATTATTTACCCGTTGAGGGTATTGCTAGGCAATGATCCAGCAGGAGAAAGAGTTAAATTTAATCATTTATAACTGACAATCCTTGTTAGGATCAGATGACAAGCCTACTTAAAATAAAATCGCTGATATATACACAGCTTGTGCAATTACATGAGCTATGCGAAATAGCTCTAGAAAATGAAGTTGATCAGAAACGTATTCCTTTAGCTGACACAATTATTGGACAGGCTATTGATATGGTCACTTTCGCTTTTGCTCCTCGTATAAATCATTCAGAAGCTATTGATCATAGTGATTTTCTTTGTACCACTCATTCTCTAAATTATTAGCTGAATTTTACACTTGTTGGTTTTGGCTTTTTTATGTTACTTGGTTTAATACCACATAGTCTTAGTACCACAATGAAAATGAATACTTACGATTAACAGATTTGTAACGATACAAAGACATTGTGCAAAATTAAAATGTCTATGGTAATGCAAAGACCTTAAAAAGAAGAAGTATTCTTAGTGTGTGTGTGTGTGTGTGTGTGTGTGTGTGTGTGTGTATGTGTGTGTGTGTGTGTAGGAGTTTAACTATATTAAAGTGACAAATATATACATAGCTTGAAACAATATATACTTAGCGTGTATAAAGAGATAGACTAACATGAACAATCATACTCAAGACATACCTAGGACTTCAAAGACCTTAAAACGTGCACTTTTACTTAGTATGCATTTAGAATTACATTTGTCTTAAAAACTATTCTTACATATGTGTAGAACTCTAAATACCTTACAATGAAATATTATACTTATGATAAGATGTATATAGCATGTATCTAGCATTACAAACCCTATAATAATACCAGCATTTATTTTATTTCACCCTCTCTCAGAGCAAGGTAACTGCAATCACAATTGTAATATTGGACCCCGAGTTGAAGCTGTTAGTTCAGAGAGTTTTGTGACTTCAAAAACTGGATATACCAAGTCCTTCTAAACAAACATCAGACATAGTCATAGAGGAGAATAAAAATGAACATATACACCAACATGTGTGGGTTTGTGTTTGAAGACAAACAAATGATCACGCGAGTTCGATTGTTTTGTTAGTAAAGAAATAATACACGAATTTGTACTGTGATTAACCTGAGTGTACCTATCATAAATTGTGTAAGTAATGTAATAAGACAATGATCTAGAATTTCGGTTTCACAAATACAACAAATTATTCAAACATTTAAACAATTTGCCGGATGGGCAAGATGAACAAAGAATGTTTCTTTATGGATACGGGATTACAAATTCGAAAAAAAATTTTTTCCCTCAGTTATTAGACAAGCAGCCTCAGATTAATCATCATGCTGATACTGATTGTGATAGCCACCACCACCACCACCACCACCACCACCACCATCATCATCATCATCATCATTACTCTCTTCATCATGAAACTGGAAGCGCCAGGACAGTGTAGGACCTATATTTGTACCGTAAGAGCCGACCAATGGATAAAAGCTGCTTTGCCCTGGGATTCGTCGTGTCATGATTTTCCATCAGAGACTATCTTGGACTTTCTAACGTTTAAGGTTTATAACGGGCATTATATATATATATATATATATATATATATATATATATATATATATATATATATATATATATATATATATATATATATATATTCAATGGCACTATATGACTTATATTTAAAAAAAAATAAGTTCGTTTCTACTACATGTTTTATTCTCTCTCTCTCTCTCTCTCTCTCTCTCTCTCTCTCTCTCTCTCTCTCTCTCTCTCTCTCTCTCTCCAAGGTATTACATTTAAATAAGTTTGAAAAGAAAGTTTGCATATTACTTGCTCGGGAAGAACATTGCATCAACGTACGTTGATTTCAATGAAAGCGATGGCTTTATACTAATGACCCGTGAAATAAGGAACTTAATTTGCAAACCTAAATTTTATTTTACCATTAAAGTGTATTCATGTCTCAGCTAAAAAGAAACTGCAATTTGAATAATACCAATATCTTACTTTCCCTTTTGTAGTCGTAAAATAATACTTTTTACAACAAGAAATTACCTGTAAAAACTATGCAAAACTGATATATGGGAAAAAAGTAAACTTTTTATCATGTCATTGCTTTTTAAAGATTTTTAATAACTGTTTTTGTACATTTATCAATATGTTGCTGATCAGCTTTTTCAGGATGAATGGTTCTTGAAAACTAAACTACAAACTTTAATAGCATACAGGAACTGATTTCTTCTCCAATGTTGTCCTATTCTTTTTTTAACCAGATATACAAACAGTAAAATTCAGAAATGGTGCCACAATAATCGTCTTGTCTCTAATAGCCATGATTTAGCCATTACAAAATGTTGCTCTGAATATTGATAAATTAAACAATGTATGTGATGTGAAAACCATTCACATTGTCTCACTGAAGGCGCAGAATATAATTTCTATATCGTGATATGTATGGCATACTTTGGAAATTGTAAAGATATTTTGAAAGATATAATTTATGTCTGCAAGTTGTAGATTACTCTCTTCATTCTCCATGGATAGAATATTTTATTGACAGATTTCAATTTCCATTTGTAACTGTAGATAACTGTTGCTCATGTCTGAAAGATAGTATTTTAAGGTTTGCCCCTATTTCTACCTGGAAACGTGTATTGTTACATATATGGGCTTAAATTTAAATAACAAGACAAAGTAAACCCATCAAGCATTCAAGTTTCTAAAATATAAATTTATTTAAATAAAATATAAAATAAAAAAGTAAAAGAATTGCAAATAACTTAGTGTATCAATTCCAAGAATGTAATCTTTAAAGAATATACAATCAATTTCTCACTAACCCGAAAATGTATAGTGCTTATGTGTTAACGTGAGAACACTGAATTCAACATAATAATTAATCCAGATTGTATTACTTACTTTAATGTAATCCCGTGAACAACGAATACCACTGAAATCCGTGAAACGTTTTACACAATCCGATGAAGTTAGTTACACATTCAAGTCCTTGAATATATGTATTTGTGTGTATCTCGTCAAAGGATGATATGTTAGGGTCGGTCTGCCTCGCTGTCTATAAGTGTGTATCTCTCTTCAGAGGATGAGACTTTCGGGTCTGACATTCTATTAGTAAGTGTGTCTCTTCAGAGGAATGTTCGTGGCTGCCCCTTTATCTATCAATTTGTGTATTTCTCTTAAGATTTTGTAATCATGAAGAAGAGAAGAAGAAAAAGTGTGTGTGTGTGTGTGTGTGTGTGTGTGTGTGTGTACATATTGCCGCTTTGAAAACGTCTGTATGACTATTGTCAGTGCTGATGACCTTGAGAGAAAGCAGACAACTACCGACCATGCATGTACGTTTACTTATGCAAGCAAATAGGTTTGATGATGGAAACACAGCGATAGAAACCCAGACAATGTAATAAAAAAAATGATTGTGTTTAAACAGGTATTATGGTTTCTATAAAACAAATGAATTATTAAATAATTAACTATATATCCTTTCCACAATTAATGACCCGAACATATATTTAAATAAATACCGATTTTTAGCTCTTGCGACCAATGATGTTGTTTTCTTTTACAAAACTAAAACCAATGTAAGAGGTACTAAATTACCATAAATAATGTAATCTATGATAGTAGTTTATTTTGCTCTTCGTTTTATCCACCGTATCGAAACAGTTACAAAGGAATTCTCAAACACAGCCGGCACGACCATCACCACAACGATCAAAATTGTACCTAGTATTTGAAGCATGGTTATCAGCACAGAAAATTATTTACTCTTTGGTGAAACTCCTATTTATTTATTGTGAGCGGTTTCTGAACAAGACAAACGTTTAAATAAGATAAATATTGAACGGGTATGGAAGGATGGAAACCAAATCAACCAATGTACAAGAAACCTAACCGTCTCAATGCATTCTTTTTAATACCTTTTTTCCCCAAAACACATGGGTGCATTGATTTATTCCAGGCCATCTCCTTAACAACAGTGCTTTTGGAATACTGTATCAGACAAGATGGCAATAAAGATGCCTATAGTTAACACAAGTGCATAGCAAACGTTAAAAATGAGATAAAATATCTTAGTCAAAGGATTTAATTAACCAAACCCATAATATGTTACACCCGACTGGCAGGAAAAAAAATAATGTATTGAAATAATAACGATGTGTGGCATTGTAATTATTTATTTTATCACGACAAAAGATAAACTCGTTTAAT
This sequence comes from Unio pictorum, assembly GCA_030141615.1. NCBI lineage: Eukaryota > Metazoa > Mollusca > Bivalvia > Unionida > Unionidae > Unio > Unio pictorum. Next base: position 7,133,509 of record JARLTB010000052.1, read on the forward strand.
TAAAAATGAACTTTTGATATACCCCATGTCTCTTTGAAGTTGTACTTGTACGAAGTGAACTCGAGTTCTGATAATAAACAAAATTAATATATAATTTGATATATCTAGCCTAAACTAATTAACCAACTTCCAAAAAGCCACAACTTTAAATTCATACCTTTCTATATTTAGTGACCATCTTTAAATAAACTTCAGTAGGTACTAAGCATTGTATCTAATCCAAATTAGCACTATGTTCACTCCGTAGGATAACAAAAAGTCTGGATGTAAGAGGAAACATGAATTGTTTTCAGAAATGTTAATGGGTAGTGCACAAATATGTTTTTACTCGTTAGATCAATACATATTGTATCGTTAAATCAGTAGATTTTGTATCGTTAAATCAAAAGATATTGTATTTTCTATGTTTTTCTTTCCAGTTTTATTTGCTTGCACTGGAACCAGAGTGCCAAATCTTATCGTTCTATAAAATCTCAACAAGAGTGAGTTAGTTTGAAGGTCTGCTTTGTCAAAGCTATTTGACCAGGGACGACATGCCACAAGGATTGTTTATAATGCTGGCGTACTCTACGGCCTGAGATTTGCACTTGGTGATACTGCTCAATTAATGACTCTTTTAATGGTATAATTAGTGTATAGGGAAGTGTAATCATATTTTCTCAGGTGCAGCTGGCTTGGAGGAAACTGAATGGCGTCTGTGTATGGGTCATCTGGGACAGTCTTGCGCGCACCTGTGAAGAAAAAAGACACTGTTGATAAGCAAGGACTGGATAGTCATTAAGCAGTCATCTGTTCAAGGGGTCATTGAATGCATATCAGTTTTATCTGATTTTTTTAATATTATTTGATAGCTCATGATCAGTTTTATATTTTTTCATTCATGCTCTAACTGACATCCTGTAATGGTATTATAGCACAGGTAAACCGTCAGGTAACATGGTTTGTTTTTGAGTAGTTGATTTATATAAATTTTAAAATGATGGCTGGTCTGTTATTTATATACATTTAACATAACCGTTTTATATGAGAAAGATATCAATTTAAATGAGTCTTAAATGTTTGTTTTTATTTTGTTTTGTTTGGGGTTTGGGAGGCACATTAGAAGCACGTACTCTGCAATCTCTTTGCCTCTCTAGAAGGGCAAACCTAATGGAATATGTCTACATGGATTCACGACGACATTAGTGCTGTCAGGCTCAGTATGAAATGAGGTTAATGGGCTCCCAACATCTGATTTATATATCACTGAAGAAATTATGTGAAAAATTCGTACAAATGTACGGTTCATTTTTTTCAATCAAATTAATTTTAAATTAATTTGCTTTAATGATAATCTGAGTTGAACAAATTCCAATGTTTTAGGGCATTCTAGATTGCAGGCCCCGTGCAATCGCATCTATCGCAACTTGCTAAGGCCGCTTCCGCACAAGTGCTTCTAGTTTAAAATTATATATATATATATATATATATATATATATATATATATATATATATATATATATATATATATATATATATATATATATTAATAAAAGTAAAAATAATTAAATATTGATTCGCTTCTGTTGGACTAGAATCCTTGACTATTCTATTCAGTTAGACTAATTACATACTCTGTTGACTTAGAGTCCTTGCATACTCTGTTGACTTAGAGTCCTTGCATACTCTGTTGACTTAGAGTCCTTGCATACTCTGTTGACTTAGAGTCCTTGCATACTCTGTTGACTTAGAGTCCTTGAATACTCTGTTGACTTAGAGTCCTTGCATACTCTGTTGACTTAGAGTCCTTGCATACTCTGTTGACTTAGAGTCCTTGCATACTCTGTTGACTTAGAGTCCTTGAATACTCTGTTGACTTAGAGTTCTTGAATACTCTGTTGACTTAGAGTCCTTGAATACTCTGTTGACTTAGGCTCCTTGGTTATTCTGTTGATTTTAAGTCTTTGCATAGTATGTTATTTAAAGCCCTTGCCTAAAGAGAAACAACAAAATATGTCCCCTTTAGTAAAGAAAAGAGAACTGAACTAATCTGGTAAAACTAAACGTTTCTACCCTGTTGCTTTTGTACCATAACATGTAACAAATAGGTTTTGGGGACAATAACTTTGACGCTTTGGGTTTCATTTCTTGGGAGGCATGAATTTCGAATTTTCGCAGACTGACACATTATTATCCGTTTCCAGTGCTCAGCATATAAGCATGCCTACTGAAGCATATCCTCTTTCCATGAAAACCGGTAAGAGGTGGAAGGAATGCAATATTAAAGTCGTGATAATTTAGGCCGAAGCGTTATCTTCATGAGATAAAAAAACTAAGACTTTAACCTCGATCTTGTAAATGAGTACACGTCTGCTCACCTCAAATGATCAATCATGTCTACGTCAGTAATCTAAGCATTTCATGCGCTTATATCAAGAGAGGTAAGTTTTATTACATTTAGTAACCATAACAAGCATTTATTAAATTACAACATTTCCCAAATATAAATCTGCACACTCTAGCAGAATGTACACAAGTGCTCATTTTAAGGCTGTCCGTTTTGATAAAACCAACGTTTTCCATGTTGCTTATATTATGGCATCACTTACACATACACTTATTTCATGCGGATTAACTACGATGAAGATGTGACTTCTGTCTCTTAAAAAATGGTGTGAAAGAAACGTTTAGATATATTTGAATAATCTCAGTAACAGAGGTATGAGAAGAAGAAAAAAGATAAAGTCAACGAAACATTCACAACAAGCAAGGAAATTATACTGCAATCAACTGGGACAAAGTTGTTTTTTTTTTATATACGAAAAACCGATTTTATTGTAATACTTTTGTCATACGTAAAACGAAATGTTCTCTCGAGCACTTATTTTAATTGTGTCTATTTATAAGAGGAGTCAAACATCTTCAACCTTTGCAAATGTGATGAATTTCTGAACACGCATTCATCTATCATTTTGTGGACAATAACGGGACATTTTCACATACTTTTTTTTTTATAAACAAGGACGCTTATTGGCGGATATATTCAACTGAGAGAGAGAGAGAGAGAGAGAGAGAGAGAGAGAGAGAGAGAGAGAGAGAGAGAGAGAGAGAGAGAGAGAGAGAGAGAGAGAGAGCAACCATTCTATAAAATTTATCAGTGATTTTGGAATGCTTGAATCATTCGCTATATAGAAAATATTAAAAACTTTAAATACGCCAGCATTTGACAAGTGATCATCTTACATTAGAAATGCATGACGAGTTGAATAATATCAGACTTTACAAACATTAGCGCTAAACAGAATGAAATTATTCAACAAATTTTAATCAAGGTTATTGGAACAAATATAAATGAAAGAGTAGGGTTTTTTTTTACGTCACAAACAATAATTATTTTATCATTCGAAAAACATTAAACGTAATGTAGTCACGTGACTTCAAAATATACTCGGAATCCTCAATCACTATGCCTCTGCCTCGCGTGGCATCATGACACCATGTTTGCCGTTAGTATGAGATGTGCATATTAATTTTGGCTTATATTAGTCATGTGATGCAAAACTTTCTGCATTTCAACAATTTACCGCCTCCAACTATGAAGGGAAGGAATTTATTTTAATGATTATTAATTGTATTATGAGCGTTTGATCTGCTGTTAAACAGACAAAATTGCTTCCTCACATCCATCAATAATCTATTTTTCAGGAAACAGTTTTGAACAAAAGCCATTACATCCCTAAACTTTATATTTAAAGAGACAAGATTGGACGGTTAATTGAAAACATATATTCCGACTTTTCGGCTGTACTAGTCGAACAAATGTATTCGTCACAATAGTGTGTGTGTGTGTGTGTGTGTGTGTGTGTGTGTGTGTGAGAGAGAGAGAGAGAGAGAGAGAGAGAGAGAGAGAGAGAGAGAGAGAGAGAGAGAGAGAGATTTAACGTAGCTTTAACCATGTTTCAGTCATATCGCTACGATGTATGCAGTGTGGCATTTTATAGTGATGTCTAGCACTGGGGCATTACAGATAAGTAGCATCACACAATAATAATAATAATAATAATAATAATAATAATAATAATAATAATAATAATAATAATAATAATAAAATAATAGCAAAACACAGCAGACTCTAACCTGATATATCGGCATTCAAACATATTTTTATGCTTTTGAACGCTAGAAATTGCAGAGTTTGTATTTATTAAACATATGCGGTTTAAACAACAGTCTAAATTACTGCTTTGCATGTGAAGTCATATAAACTGGTAATTATTAATAGTCACATCAAATATCAAAGTGATGAACTGCTCCATTTCGACTTCCAATGCAGTTGCCGACGTTAAGACAAAGAAGCCATTTGTATAACACTTCAAATTTGACCTTATCTAAATTATTAAGAACGATTATAAATAAATAACTGGTACAGAATTTATAATAACAGTTGCGCTGTTTCATACCGGCTTCATGTTCAGGTGACATATTTTACGGAACGAATATTCTTAGAATCCGTGACCGATTTTTTTGATATCCCATATGTCAGCACGATTCGTACCTTCGTGACCACCCACATTTGGTGTTGACATTTTGGCCGATAAACTGTCCTCTTATTCAAACTTAATTATCCAAAACATTTTAGGTTGAAAGATTTCTTATGAAATCTCATGACACGTTTAAAATTAAACACTAGTCATTGTAAGTAGATAGATAGATATTAAGGTAATGGTTTATGAACCGGTGTTATTGTAGTGAGATTTGAAAGGTTTATTAATACGATTCACTAAATAGGATGGTAATCGTTACAATGATTTGGCGATTACAAAAATGGTGTTGTTTTTTGCAGCTCAGTTGAAAATTGTTTTGTATAGCTATACAGGTAAACGAAACGGATACCGTGAAGTCTTACGCTACTTAGAAGTATAGTAGCTAGAGTTTCAGAAGCAAAATAAGAGGAAGAAATAGGCAGCTATCCTTACATATACTAGAACAAACACAATTTACGCAAAATTAATCTTCATATTAAATCTAAAATTCAGACCTTTGAATTGACATTTGTAAGTTACATACATACATAAATCCATGTATGCATGCATACGTACGTACGTACGTACGTACATACATACATACATACATACATACATACATACATACATACATACATACATACATACATACATACATACATACATACATACATACATACATACATACATACATACATACATACATACATACATACATACATACATACATACATACATACATACATACTGTTGATATAGCATAATCCTAATTTAAAATATGGACACTTATGTAGTCCATACTAGAGAAAACAGATATGGTTGTCAAATTAATTAAACCGTGTATGGATCAACCCAGTTCTGATTCGGGTAGATCCAGATATCGCCCTTTGCATTATGTGCTGACCGATACTGGTCTACGTTATTCGCTCGATGTCATGAGTAGAATCAAGAATGTTTAGTTTAATGGGAAGGCAGTTCTTGTTATGCCTTGTATGCAGCTAGTAGCAAGCCACATACAAGACAATACAATTCATCAGTTGAATCCAATGAAGAAACAGCATTATACATCCTTAAATATAGAAACAAAACAAAAACAATCACCAAATTCTACTTAAATGCTGTAAAATCAAATCAAATGTAAAAGTTGTAAGACGAGATCGTCTCACTGCGATGCCTGTCAACGCTTGGAAAAATATCATACGCATCCAATCTATCTTTAGTTACTAATGAATATGAGACGAAAGCTCGATAACGTCTGCACCTTAAAAATTCATGGCATTCTTGAAAACGATAATGTAATTTGGCGGATGGTTAATCTTAAAAACGAATATGAAACGTAATCGAAAAAGTTAGTGTTATCTGAATTAGTTAAGGTGAAGGAACTTAGGTTTCGGAGGCTTTCACCCACTGACCTCCACCAAATTAGCAAGTACGCGTTCACATCGCCTCCAGCACGATGAGTTAGTTACTTGGAGTAGACTTCCAGATTAACTATTAGTTGCGCCAGTCAGTTTCAGACCATCATTTGCTTTATGCTAGTATCAAGAAATTCAAAGTTCAACATTTACGTTCGTATTTTGTATTCAGATTTTTATTGTGAGTTTGTTCTAGCACATACGACGTGCGAAAAGAGAATCTAGCATACATTAAAATAAAAATTATATCTTCAGTATATATTGGCGTTCGAGCAATTTTTATAATATTTTCTTCAAAGCTACAATATTGCAGTGTTTTTATTCCTTAAGTTAAATTATATACCTGAAGGAGTCTAGCACTATGCTTAAAATAGCCCGAAATAGTTATATTCAAAACCGTACTTTGTTCACTAGGAATATACAGTACCGGTACATATCGTCACTTTCGATGATAAATTATCTATCTGTTGATGCAGATGATGAGATATTTGAAGCAGTCTGCAAATTTATACTCGTTTTGTGGTTTTTCTTTTGATTGTCTTAACGTCACGTTTAACACGTAATGTTTACCTGGTATCGAACCCGCGACCTTGGAATACGAGTCTGATTGATCTATTGCGTCGAAACTTCATAACAGCAACAACTAGACTAATTTCATTATTTTCTATCGCTTCCATGTTATTATCAATATTTTCCTATTATGTATAGAAAGAACAATCGCAGTAACAATCTACAACTCTTCTTAGGATTTGTTAATTATTTTAAGTAATAGCAGGTAATTTTATCTTCTAATAATATATGGCGAGTTTTTAAGTTTTTTACTTATGCAAAATTAGCAGATTTAACATTTTGATTACCTGTCAGATTGTGATCATCATCTGTGTAACGTTTATTGATACTGAGAAATTGGCTAATTCTAAACTGTTTTTGCTTGTTGATCAAGCCCTCGCGTGCACACGTGCTTATTGGTATTTTAAAGAACTTAATTATGATAATAGCCTATAAATAATATCAGGCCAAGCAATACGACTTGTGAGGACCAGGGCGTCACGCTAACAGCGGTGCCTGGCCAGTGGGGTTCTTGTAGTATACATATATTTATTTTTTGCTTGTTAAATTGTGGGTCCCAGACAGGGCCGTCGTTTCAATTGTTCAGTGTGTGGGAGAGCAGAACATGGTGAAACATGACGGGCTTTTTAATTTTCGTATACAGGTTACAGCAATTTTGCAACACATGCACCAATCCTGGTCAGCCAAAACCTTTATACTCTATTTATGTCTACCCATTTCCAGGCTGGTTACCATTTTTTCAAATTATAAGTACCGTGTGTCATTAATAGTGTTGATTCCAATGCATACTTTTTGTATGGAAAAATAAGATTCCCAATTTACTGTTATTACGGCTCAGTAGATATCGAAAATATGGTGGATTAATTTGTGTAATACATCTATTTGCATTTTTTTCTCCATTGCTGCATGAGGTTTTGGTTCAGGAAGATATACCAAAAATTCACTCTTAATCAAAACGACAATCTTCACAACGACGAACCATTTTTCAGTTATAGTGAGCTTCTGTGTAATCTTTCAAAACCCTTCATAATGTAATAAGATGGTAATCAATCATGGTCTTTTGTTTGTGCGTAAATATGGCGGATGTTAGGGCATAAGTACTGATTGAATTCGATGCCTGTATCTGATTGGTCAAAACTAATTACTGCGCCCAGTTTGACTGACAGATCAGAACTATAATAGGTATTATATGTTATAAAAATATTATTTGTGAAAACAAAAAAGCAGAAAAGCCGCTAAAACCAAGGTATTAAACTAACACATAAGGAAACGGAAGACCTCGAAAGTACTTTTTTAAAACGATATTTTATTTTCAAAGATAAAAATTCATTTGGTCATGGTTTTTAAATGTTAAAATTACAATTGGTGATATACAATAACAGCAATATCCCTGCTATTAAACACACACACACACACACACACACACACACACACACACACACACACACATCTTAAAGTTTCAAATTCATTGATTCGTTTTCGTATTCTGATCGTAACCGTGAATTAGTATACTGTCTAAATAATTTAACGTTCTCCCTACTCAACTATAAACTGTCTTGAGTATTAACAAATGATACCAATTATGGGCATAGCCTTTGCTATAAACGACACGCATTAATATACGAACCATAAATTGACCTACGTAGTGGAACTCTAATCCTGTTTATTGTATTATAAAGGGATGTAGGTTCCCTATACAAAACTATTCCCGTCGATTTTCAAAGTCAGGTCAATGTAGCGCAATCGTGAGTGCTTTCTGGTCGATGCAGATTTTGATGGACGCTAAAACGTAAACAAAACAACGCACCTTGAGTTCCAGATTTCATCGCCGGGTCTATACGACACCCAACTACTCATGGTATACTGTGATGACAATACGATGCACATATTCTCAAAAAAAATCAATTTTCTTTAAATCAAATCCAACAATGGATCAATCTAACCAAATGTTCAGCACTAAATAAAAAGAAAATGCTATAAAATAGATCCGGACTACGTTCGTGGTTAGAAAAAAAAATGACTGTGATCAAAGTCCTGATTGATGGTAACCTTTGTCCTACACACATGACCTTGACATTAGAATTTATATTTTGTCATGCTTTGTACTTTCGTAATACTGCTCTCAAAGCTTTGACAGGCTGGCTATTAAACATGTATTTAGTTGATTTAGTGACAATACTGTTCATACACTTTCCAGTCTAGTTTTTTTAAAGGTGATGGTACACCTTATAAATTAACATACCTCAATATATTTTGCAAAGTAATACATTCAAGTGAGGATATTATAGATGTGTTTGGCGATATAAATGAAGCTTCTGGTTGTGTAGCAGTAAAGCTTCGTCAATAAAATGAATAATAATGGCATCATAGGAAACATTACAAATGGCTTTTTCTCGATATTTTAACAGGAGAGGACACCGACTGTTATTTCTGGGCTGGTCTCATAGTGGAGGTGTTTAGAGCTGGTGCGTATCAAGGGTCCGTTTTTGGTCTCTTAGTTTTCTTGATATAATTATATGATGTTGTCATGATATACACTCCAATATAAGTTTGTTTGGATATGATACAAGTCTCATTTTATTCGAGAATAATCCAGTCGTAACTGCTCATCACACCTCACATATAATATGTAATTTATAAGAAAATTAGTAAAGCCTTCCACTCAACTCTATATTAACATCCAAACAATTAAGGAAGCTGACACCATCAAATGTATTGGAGCATTTCTTTCTAACGACTGCGTGTGTCATAAACAAAGAGACTATATAAAAAGAAAAAGCATGGTCCAGAATAAATTCCAGAATTACAAGAAATGTCATGCTTACGTCGTTTATTCTGGAATGTGGTGATGTGTTTGGCAGCAATTGCACGTTACTCGAGAAAGTGGATTCAAAAATCTACGATAAGATGCAGCCCCCAAGTATGACTGGCGCAACCAAATTTGTATCTATTTATGCGCTACACCGAAAAACAGGTTAGAAAAGTTGTTGAATCGAGACGACAAAAACGTAAATTTAACTTTTCTACAAACTGACAACTTCTTCAAGCTCTCGCAAAACCACAATTCCGATTCTACCAACTTTATGTATTATAATTTGCTGTAATTACGTGGAAAAAAAATTCAGTCGATATAATGTTGAACAAGTCTTTATTACAATTTATTTCTTCCCTCGACCATTCAAAATGGAATACATTATCTATTGAGATTCGTCAAATTGCTACTATTAACAGCTTAGAAAGCACATTAGATAATCGCAAACATCATGTTCCCAGACAAATGTATTGGGGCAGAAGGAAATTTCAAATTATTCATGCTAGACATAGAACAAATTGCAGTTCACTTAATTAATATGTAATTACAACCAATACAATCAGATCACTTCATTGCAGTGGTGTATCTGTAGAAAGCACGCAACGCTTCTTTTTTCTTGTGCTTATTACCAATAACAGTCCATCAGACTGCTTCAATATCTCGCACCAATTGGTAATGTAATTTTAAATACATTCATGGTTGGTTATACTGCGCTTCCGTACTGTCGGTGCCGTTCATAGTTTTTGAAATTCAAAAAGATTTACTCAAGTGCACCTATTACTAACACGCATGCACTTTGGTGGGTCATGACCAGATGCAAATGGCAATTCTCTTTTTCTTTTCTTCAAGTTATTTGCAATCGTTTCTGAAATGATACACTCTACAAGGAAGTAATTTCAATTTTAATCTTTTTTTTTTTTTTCTATTCTTTTGTTTGCTGACTTCTTTTTCCTCCTTAATTTCTGAACTTTCTACGCAATGTTCCGCAAATTGTAGTTGACAGTTTCTCCTTTAAGCTTCTTTCGTTTATTTATCCTCGCCTTTCACCTACTCATTCGTGGTTCATCTTGACGTTTTCCATACTTGGACAGAATTATATTGTTTAACCAATAAAATCTTCCCTTTGTCAATTCATTACTTTCACTTTTTGTCGCTAAAAGTCAATATTGTCCACCCTATATTAAAACTAATTTTAACAATTTACTTAACGTCAAAAGAGATGAATATCAGAATTCTTTGGCATTTGTTCTCATCCTTAACTTCTATATTCAAATCCTGTACTCTCCAACTACAAATTACGAAAAAATATTTAAATCCTCGTATTTTAGACCCAGGGAAGGAGTGCATTCCTCAGCATATAAATCCACAGTTTTCCATTCTCTTTTGAGATTCATCTTTCTCATATTATCCATTAACAAGATGATCCGAAGAGTTATAAAAGGTGAATATTCTTGCTGGATTTAACCTAGATAAATGTAACATCAAAACACTGTAATGAAGAAATATCTGCCTGTTTGACTTTTACTCAATGGACGTAAATATAGTGACTGTTCTTCCTTGTTTTTATCATGGACTGATACTTTAATCTGGGTTGGGGTTGCAGGGGGTGGGGGTGCTTGGTATTTGCTTTCTAAACCAGGTTAGGTCTTTCTTCTTCTATCTCAATATTCCAGTCTTTTTTATTTATTTAAAGCTTATATGATGGATAGAATAAGTTTCATTTCTTCACCAGTTACAATAATACTACTTTAAAAAGTTAGTTTGCGTCCGACAAATTAATAAAATTATCTTTGCTATTATCCCCACCCCGAAATATGAAATTTAAATAAGTGTGATCCTTAGTTATAAGCCTAGCTCCCCCACAAGACAATGTAAACACCATTTGACTGGATGTATATACTAATGAAGACTTTGTATAGCGCCTAATCTTTAGAAGCTCTAAGCGCTTTCCAGGATATACAATGATATGACTACACAAAAAGACTACAAAACAAACCCCATGAAATCCGAAAACATAAAATGAATATATATATATATATATATATATGTGTGTGTGTGTGTGTGTGTGTGTGTGTGTGTGTGTGTTTAATTTATAAATACTTCAATGTCCACGTGGAGAATGATAAATATAGCTACTCTTTAGACAAAAAGGTTGAAACCGGATGGTTACATTTGCAAACGTAAAACGACATTTCTTGTTTAAAAAAGTATTAAAGTACATAATTAATCAGTTGGGTGCCAGTAAAAGGTATGTTTACCACTACTGACGAGTAGAATATGATACAAATAAGTTCATCCTTCTTTTATAAGATTGGGGGGGGGGGCGAGTGGCAGAGTGTAAAGCGCTGTCCGTTACGGATCACTGCCATCACACCTGTCTGCGTGGGTTCGAGTCTAAGATTCGGCCAATGTAGTTAAGTGAGAAAGCTTACCAGTAGCTTGTCGTGGGTCGATGGTTCTTTCCGGGGGATTTCCCGGGTTCTTCCTAAACCAATAATACTGGCCGCCATGTATAGCCTATCGTGTGCTGAAAAATGGCGTTAAACCCTACAAAACAATCAAACGTTTATACGATATATATGTTTTTAACTTTTCTCTCTTCGGTAAGTAGCGTAAAGTGACTTGACGAGAGACACACTACTACGGCTGACCGATCCTAATTTGAGAACAATTCAAACCCGCACCTTTCTTCTTTTCGAGCACTAAGCATGAGGCAGACATATTTCCTTAGAAAGAGAGACATATTTACGTAAACTAAACCGTAATGAATGAATGAATGAATGAATGAATGAATGAATGAATGAATGAATGAATGAATGAATGAATGAATGAATGAATGAATGAATGAATGAAATCATTGTACTCGTGACCTTTAATTGTACTTGAACTATTAGAAACACAAACCGGTAACATTAATCTTTATATAAATAAGCCTGTCCACATGTACTGATTAACCTTATTGGTCATTTGACCTAGTTTGAAGGTTCACAGATTAAAACAGGGCAACAACGGGTATTATTAATAACATCATTGTTGTTGTTGTTGTTGTTGTTGTTGATGATGGGTTTAACGCACTTTTTTCAGCACAAAATATGCTATACATGGCGGCCAGTATAAATGGTAAAGGAAGAACCCGGGAATTCCCCGGAAAGAACCACCAACCCACTAGAAGCTACTAGCAATCATTCTCACATACGCACCGTGACCGACCCCGAGACTCGAACCCACGCAGAGGTGTGATGGCAGTGATCCGTAGCGGTGAGCTTTTTATACCACTCTGCCACTCGGGGCCTCCAACATCATTTTACAAGCACGACTTACCAAAATAATGTACTGCATGTCATTGAATACTTGTGCTTTATGTGATGTCAACAGTTTTCAGTTTTCTAAACCATTTGTTTACTTCAATAGAGCTCCACGTATCTTGCTGTGCAATTCTTTGAACACATTTCTACCAACTGGCTCCAAGCGAAGACGAGAAGTAATTTATCGAACCCACTTAATCTCCCGTACCCCGGGGAAACCCATTCAAATGCCAGCCTGTCAACGTATTGTTTTCTATCCCCATCGTGCCAGGCGTCTGAAGTCAAGATATTTCAGTAACGGTAACAAGACACTGTAAAACAAAATCGTGTCACAGAGTAAATGGCTGGTCAAGAAAATGGGAATAATTAGGCCTCGGTTGCTTAGGAATACAACACGCATAAGACATCTTGCCTGATAACATCATTTATTAACTTTGTACCATCGGAAATTAACGTACCGTATACATTTGAAGGTAATGCTGAGAAATTAAATACTAGTTCGATTTTTGCTTTGGAATCTACGTCTCTTCTTTATTGCGGAAAGGAAAGAAAAGAAAAAAGTCAATTGTTTAAATGTTTAAATTAAATTAAATTGTTTAAAAAAGTCAATATTTTCAAAGCTGATTTTAAAGACAATTCCATTAGTTGATACAAAGTGGTATTGAGAGCTCGTTTGAGAATCGAAAGTGAACGACATACATTAAACTAGAATAAATTGACCCATGTGCGTAATGAAACCAGAAATCGGACCACAGTTGTGCAAAGCAAGCGCGTTCGATGAGGTATTTTTTAGTGAGCATAAACAAGAAGATCGAGGTGATTAAAGAATGCGGACAACAACAGACCAAAAGTTACATGCACCTTGTAACGGAACAAATGTGAGGGCAAAACGAAGCATCAAGCATGATACAATCTGATAGCTGAGCCATTGACCATTGTTCTACTTATTAATATTCTAACATCACACATATCAAAGATTGTCATGCAAAGAATGGCATCCACATTTTAATAGCACTGTTGAGAATCTTCTAAAACTGTCGCATAACTTTATTTTTTTAAATAACAAAATAAAATTATGAACTAAAAGCTCTATATGCTAGACATCTTACACCAACATCTTACACCAACATCATGCACCAACATCTAACACCAACATCATACACCAACATCTTACACCAACAATCACATGTACACCAGCAGATATCGCGTCATATTGTGAAAAATGATAACGATTCAATATTTAAGAAGTTTTGTCACAATTGCATTCGAATTATTCATACCTATTATACTATAAGCATTGTAATGGATTCATTTACGCCCAGGCATAACGTCAAGGTCAAACAGCAATCTTATTAGGATCCATACGAGAACTGACACGTCAACACGTGCGATCAGAATTTTCCACCAAGGGTGATTATTGGTGTTTAGTTGCACTTGACCTTTGATTTCATGAATGAGGCCATGAAGTACATATTCTAGTATATACCTTTTTATCTGGCTAATCTGGTATGCAATTTAGTCTCATTTTGTAGGGTGGAGTTGGATTAATAGGAGCCCAATGCCTTGCAAATATATCGGTTTCACACCTTGTCATTTACCATTGATCAGGAGGAAATAAATAACTGCTAAGCAATTGATCAGATTTTGTTATGTTTTTTTTTTTTTTTTTTTTTTGTTTGTTGTTCCATAATAGCCAATGACAATCTCAAGAAAAAATAAATAAGCGCTCTGAGAACTATTTGATAATTTGGGAAAAAAAATGACATATCTCTCAGTCGATCAGGGAACCATGAATGTTTGTATAGTGTCGCGGTAACACGCTGGCGGCTTGAAAGCCGACTTCGGTCTTCGATCAATCACTGGCTCCAGCATGTGCGAGTGCAAAGTGGTCTCCCATCCTTGGACTAAGATTTTGTACTGGTTCTCCACCTGTAAAAATATGTGTATGCGTGCACTTATTTGTTTACTTTATTTTACTATAATAATAATAATAATAATAATAATAATAATAATAATAATAAGAAGAAGAAGAAGAAGAAGAAGAAGAAGAAGAAGAAGAAGAAGAAGAAGAAGAAAACGACGACTACGAAGAAGAAACGATTGTTTCCAGTAAGAAATTATCATAATTTTGTTTCAACTATAAGTTATCCATTTAAGCTTCCGATGTGGTTATATACGGTAGAACTCATGTACCCGTTGCCCCCAATTACAAATAAATGCCTAAGGAAAAATACCTTCGTGACACTATCTTTTACATAATCACATATTAGCATTATTTATTTACCCCATTCTGTTTATTAGTGTGTAAAAGTGAACTTTGAGGTGCAGTCGACATTATAATGAGAGTCTATTAAAATACTGAAGTTTACAACACACACACACACACACACACACACACACACACACACACACACACACACAGAGCCATATGTGTATTATGACCAGCCTTTGTTTTAAAAGCTACGGTACGCTAAACGATCACTTTTAAGCGCCAAATAAAAGTACTCTTTCCCTTCCTCAAGTTTTCTGCAAAACTGTCATGTTTGTTATGTTTAAATAATACATGATCAGCAACTGACCTCGAAGTGTTTATTGTAGGCCCGTCAGGACAATAAATTTTTTATGAAGATAATAGGCACAGATGTTAGTCTAAACATATTTCAGCTTTTGTTTAACAACACATTGCGAGGATAAATCCTGCTTTGAGAAACATTGGTGACTCAAACATCGTGCCTGAAAGGTAGTGTCGAGACCATTTTATTGCTCCAGCTCGCAAAATTGTTCGTTTTTTTTATGCATGTATAACTCATACTGGTACATATGTGAAAAGGATATTTTTACACGTAAAAATAAATGAATGAAAATATATGAAACATATTTCGCCAATACTTTTATATACTTCAGAAGTAAGTATATAATAATTAACAGAATGTGTATTTAAATAAAATTTAAGAAATTTAAAAAATATTCTATTATCTGTACCGGCCAAATATTTTGTAGATGTAAACTTAAATATGTATGTTGGGTCATTAGTTAATTTGTAACATATCACTTTATGTTTTCTGCAATTTCCGTTTCTTGGTTCACGTCGTATTTCACTATCAAAGCCCAGGTTGCTTGCACGGATAAATATATTTCAAATCAAGCCATATCTTATACATGGTGTGCCTCAAAAATCAATACTAGAGCCTTTTCATTTTTCACTGTTTTATCAATGAACTAGGATTGAATCAGTGCACTCTTAACACGGATCCAAGCGCAAACGACTCTGCATTTCATTCAGCTGGTAAACCTTGACTCTTCTAAAAAGAAACTTCAGATCGACCTCAACAAAATATCAGACTGGTGTCAATACATATTAATGCCGCTGAAAGGTAATTTATGACAATCGGAACAAGACAAATAGACTAACATGAATTTATGTCTGACTCAAAATGGCCTAGATATTTCTAGCGTCAAAAAATAAATAATGCCTTGGTATCTACATTGATCAACATCGCAGCTGGAATAAACATATCGATCACGAGTACGCAATGGTAGTCGAAAGAATAACTCTCTTAAAATTGATATTGAAATTTCTACCTCCCCAGTCACTTGAACTTTATTTTTCGGGATTTATAACATACTGATAGACTGCGGTCGTTCCCTATAAGAAACACATGTAATTATAATCTATTCAAATTTAATAAACTCCAAACGAGTATCTCCAGAACAATTCCGAAGCTTCCTGTTATGACTTCGTCGAATGTTTTATTTTCACGTCTACAATGGTAGTCCATACAAAAAACGTATTCTTTATTTTAAAGGAATCATGACATATGGATCTTTCAACGGTCTTCTAACCTAACTGAACTATGATCATCAAATACTGAGCGTAATCTCAGATAAACCAATTAACAACTATTTCCAGATTCCGTGATCGAAGCCCAACCAATCCAAACGCTCATTCAATTTATCAGCACCTACCTTGTGAAATTTCTTACCCCTCACCTACCTTTGTGGAATGTCTTACCCCTCGCCTACCTTGTTTAATTTCTTACCCCTCACCGACCTTGTGAAATTTCTTACCCCTCACCTACCAAATTTCTTACCCCTCACCTACCTTGTGGAATTTCTTACCACTCACCTACCTTGTGGAATTTCTTACCCCTCACCTACCTTGTGAAATTTCTTACCCCTCACCGACCTTGTGAAATTTCTTACCCCTCACCTACCATGTGGAATTTCTTATCCCCGAGGATACGTAATTTAAATTCCCTTGCTTCATTTAAAACCTCATTAAAGAGATTCGTTCTTGACCAGATAGAATGACAATTTGAAATATAATTGAAAGTAAATCTTTATATTTATGTTGTGAATAGCTCGATTGTCTTTGCTTTTCAAGGTATATAACAGTTTTGATACGTTTGTTTTGTACCTTTTGTAATTAGTTTCTTTAGAACTACCGGGTAACTTTTGAAATAGTCGTGAAAGTGTATTGAACTTGCTAAATGCAATTCACCAAATTTACCGGTATCATAGTTGAGCGATATCTCGAGCAGTTTTCTTCTGCCCAAAACTATTGTTACTATCCTTTCTTATTAAGACTTAGTGCCCAACACACACACACACACACACACACACACACACACACACACACACACACACACACACACACACATACATACATACATACATACATACATACATACATACATACATACATACATACATACATACACACTGACCTTAAACTGGA
Source organism: Unio pictorum (assembly GCA_030141615.1). NCBI lineage: Eukaryota > Metazoa > Mollusca > Bivalvia > Unionida > Unionidae > Unio > Unio pictorum. The sequence goes on from JARLTB010000052.1 coordinate 7,150,851, forward strand.
ACTTTTATGCTTGCCATCATGCTTTGAAGGTGTCCAAAACGGGCATGACGTTTATCTTTGTCTAATCAGTATAGCATCAGATATGTCCTTAATATCATGCTAGAAGTGTTTGAAGGTTATTTGTCATGACAGTTTAATGTACTGATTATCTTAGGGTAATGAACTAAACAAATCTTCATTTTCTATTAATCTTGAAGCGACAAAACAACTTACAATTGGTATTTTATCCGTACATCTTTCAAAACTAAGTGACTGATGTGACGATGTTAGTTTCACATTTTCATCTGGATCAATTTTACCAATGTTTTAGAAAATAAATATCTGATAAAATCGGTCTAATGATTTAAAATAGCTTGTATGTTGGACATCAATATTTACCTGATAAATAGTCATGATATATTTTCTGTCTTTCTCTCCTTTCCTCGCAGTTTTGGCATGTATTGGTTGAGTATTACGAGTTTAGGCTCTAATTAGCGGTAACAAAGAAAGAGTGAAAACAAAAAGGTTTGTAAAATTTGAAAGATAATTTATTTTCCTGGAAAATAAATGTAAAACTGGAGAAAAAAAAGAACTTAGTTTTAAGAATCAAATCCAAAATTAATCCAAGAATAATCAACGAATTTAATGACAAAAAAAATAGTAATGAAATGTTGTAATAGATTTAAGTTCGAATCCTTTTGAAACATACAAGATGGAAGACAATGACGTAGTTCGAGTCTTGTTGGCAAATCCAAGATTGAAGACGATAACGTATGCTGAAGTCTATAGTTCCTTGAAGAATCACGAGATTTAACACTCCGGTGTTGGAAAGCCCAATAATATTTTGATAAACTTACTTTGTCCAAAATTTACATTGTGAGCACATAAAATATCTCTACATATACGAATTAATCCTTTAAAATCCATCAAAACTGAAGAGATGTTAACATGGATTCAAAAACGTGGCTACAATAAAAGAAAATGAATTAACGTTACTTGTAAAAGCCAAAAACTGAATATATTTCAGTAAACAAAGTGTATTTCGCATTCTAATACGCAGTTTAGAAACAATCCCCAAACTTCGAAATCACGAAAGGAGGAGGAAGGAGTCACTTGATCGTTTTATATAACATACTCCTAACATGACCCTGACGAGAACCAATCACTTTTACTTTAAGAATAAAAATTTATTTACTTCTTCACTAGTCCCATCTTGACCTTGACAACAACCAATAATTTTAAAATTAAAATAAAAACGGTTTACATGGTTTCACTAACCTTGAATCAAGGTCATGATCTAGGTCAACATTACATGCTTACCAAAAAATAATTCGTAAACCAATTTTCTAAGAGAGAAAAACATAATCTCTAGTGAATATATTTACATTACGATATCATGTATTGAAAAATAAACAAGAATTTAAAACTGACAAACAATATTAAATTAAAACAAATATATATCAAATCAGATATACCTAACATGAGTTACAATGTATTTAATCATTCGACTTGAACACCTTATAGGTTTGGGGCATTAGTTCTTTATTCTTGATATACTAATTTTGCATCCGTACCCAATGCATCCTCAACTACTTTAATATAATCTACAGCTCTGTAAACTAGTGGTTTATGTCTCCTACGCATTATAAGTGTGTGTGTGTGTGTGTGTGTGTGTGTGTGTGTGTGTGTGTGTGTGTCATTGATTTGGATTTTTTTATGTTGGTTTAACAATTGCTCAGCTTTATCGCGATGTCTAGCACCCAGTCACATTATTCTGACACCTGGCCGACCAGTCCTAACGCTAACCTCTTCATGCCGAGTGCCAAGCGAGGCAGTTGTTAGTGCCGTTTGTATAAGTATTTGGTTATGACTCGGCAGGGGATCGAACCCACGACCCCACGCATCCGAGGCGGACGCTCTAAACACTAGGCCACTGGAGCGGTCGGTACACAAATAAAACCTAATGGAATGTGTTTGACTCATTGTCTAAGACTGATCCGGACTCTCTGTGGACATCATAAGCACACTTTACAACGGTAACTTGATGACGCTTTAAAAATTGTAATAAACAGTATATGAAACAAATTACTTGATTCACTTTACGATTTAACCTTGCCCAGATGTAAATTTATATAGAATAGTTTTTATTTGGCGCTTTAAAAGATCTAGAAAATTTTACAGAATTTTTTTTGTGTTTATACTCGATTATAACACACATTTTGATAACCTTTCATTACAATATGATGGTAATTCCATCTTTGCAGTCCTTGGGTCAATCATAGTGAAGTATTATTAATATACTTAACTCTCTAATTATGTTACTTTAACATATTTAATACTGCTTTATCATACCGATATATCTCGTTCTATTTGAAATATTTTATACACATCTACAGATAAATCAAATTATTTTTTAATGAAGTGCTTTAAAATATACCGTCACTTTTTTATATTGATACATGATTTTTATCTAACACATTCTGACAAACATATTTATTAATTTACCCCCATCTATGTACAATGTTAACTATTGAGATCTGTACGGGACTTCCAAAAATATGTCAAGTAACTGCTGTTTATATTCTATAGAAACCAACGGCCACACGATTAATAATCCAAAGTAGAAATATTTTTACATTTCAGTGGCTTTCAAACAATCATTTTCAACAAGTTCCATTTGGTGTTGGCAAGAGAAGATTCACATAATTTGATGAAGCATTTAGAAGCGTGGGTTGACACGCATACAAGTACTCCACATAAAAGATCTATTTCAGTCAACGAAGGGATGGATTTTACAGGAACTAGTGACTAAACATATGGACGGTTTCATTTTACATACTTAAAAAATCCTAATTTCAATACAATATCCAACAAAAACAATATAATAACTTGATCATGATCAAACAGCATTTTTTATTTCTTTTTCTAAACAGTGATGTTGGTTCCTTTACAATTGACGTCAATCAATTTACATTTGCGTCCATATTATGAACTCGTTGCTATAAGGAGAAGAAAAACAATATGGCATCTCTCTCTCTCTCTCTCTCTCTCTCTCTCTCTCTCTCTCTCTCTCAAATGTTCTCAACATAACTGACAAGCAGTCTGCATTTAAATGGTTCATGTAAAATGAAACAAGAAATTCAAAGCACTGAACATGTACGTATAATCAAATACACGATTAAGACCGTGACCTTTCTATATGACTTAGCTACCATGAATCCAGAATCTGGCTAATTAATTAGATCAAGGTTTTGTCATCTATGCGCTTATTATCAAATGCCAACGTAAGCGTCGCCGGAAAATTTTAAATGCCAATTTGTGTCGTAATGTCAGAGTACATAAACACGCATTATCATGGATTCATTATTTGCTACATAACGTGATGCATAACGTGATGTACATCCGTATGCTTGCAAATACGTGTTAAAGTACGTGTGATAATAAGGCCTAATAAGTGCTTCCCTGCTAAATTAAATTTCACAAGTAAATTGAATTGGTTCTCGAATAAGAACTAAAATGGCACATTATTTTCACTTTTTGCATTGATAGCCAATTTTCTCATACTGTTATTCGTTTTGGATTTTAAAAAGAAACATTTCATATTTTTTGTTGTATTAATTTCCCAGTTAAAGATTCGTCTGGGACTTCAAACCTCTGTTTATAATTAACGCTTTCACATCAATTTAGCGTATTTAGTCTACAAAAGTGATAAACTAATTAAATTTAACTACTTAGTTGGGTTAAGCATGCACATATATTTTTAACTAGTTTTGGTATCAAAATTAAAATTGCTTCTTTATTTCTTTTCAACAATAATGACACTGATAGCATTTCTGCTTCGGCTTGTTTTCTTGAAATGCAAAAGTTGCAGATACATTTTCATCATTCGATCCACCTGTCAAGCTTTCGATCTTTTCATCTATCTTGAGTATAAATGTATGTGCATGATAACTTCATATCTGACGTCACTCTTTGTCCTGCTGTGTAATAACACCATCATAATTATTCTTTTGTTTTTGTAGCAGGGAGGTATTGTTATGCATTAGAGTACATTACAATGATTGTGGTACTGAAGGACACCTGCCTTTCGTTTAGTCATTTCAGAGACGAAACTTGAAATGTATATTTTCAAGTAGATGTAATATTAAATTTTACCATTTTTTAAAATATCAAATCTATGTGTAAATTTATAGTAGTTGAGAAAAAATGAAATATCAATATAAGAAAACCCAAAGTGGAACATAACGAATGCTCTTAAAACTCACCTTTTTAGACAGCAAGAACAAACATAAAGATTTATTAATGTTTCCTACATTAAATATTTCAGCACTTTTTATGTTTTCCAATTTCATGGTTTTTTGTTTTTGTTTTTTGTAGTCATATCATTTTAGATGTTGTAAAGCGCTTAGAGCTTCTAAAGATAAGGCGCTGAACAAAGTCCTCAGTATTATTATTATAATTTGTATTATTATTATTATTATTATTATTATTATTGCTAGAACAGACTAACGCAAATGCTGTATTTTTTTTGGGGTGGGGGGTGGGGGGAGGGAGGCATGATATAGATCGTATAGCTTGTTACTAAAATGTTCCTGTTTGACACCTCACGTGCTCAAAGCAATCCATTTGTCTTAATTGCTCCTTATAACGCGAATCGCACCCAACTCCAAACAAAGCAGGTGTAACTCGACATCTCGGACTCATAAGGACTGAATAGACTATTTAGTCGAAGCATTATTAGGTACAAAGCCTGACGAACATAAAACGGATGGGAATAAGTTAAGCTTCATATTTTAGGTTTGCCAATCATACATAGTTACGTCTTTAAGCCACATTTGATTGGTTAAGAGTGGTAACTCGAACCTAAACTAAGTGTTATACGATCTTCATGTTCATATATGGTTATACTTTGAACGCAGTTCTTCTTAGTCACTTGCTTGGTAAATACCGTAGATCGTGAGCAGGAGAGAGGACACTAGTCAGATGCCATCTCTTCTTAAATCTTACTACTGGGCGTCAACTTTTGTCACAGTTCTTGGCGTGTTATTTAAGATGCAGAGCTTCGTTCTTTGTAAAATACAACTGCCGATACAAATGTATGAATCAACAACCAAGATTATTCGGCTGCACGCATTTTGCATTGCTCCACATTGACGACTTAATTTTCAAAACAGACTTCCGGTAATTTTTCAACTAGACACCTAAATGATCTAAATCAGTAAAGATTGAAATTAATTTATTTCTTAATCTTCAACGGCATAGACGATACTCATTATTACATAGGTCTACTTAGTAAACAGAATCACGATTAAGAATCTTAAAGGTATCGAATCTACGTATAGCTAAAGTTTAACATTACTCCTTTTACCTCTGTGTTGCATAATATTGAACAAAAGTAGAAGAACGCGTTATCATGTTTTCATTATATCGGGAGCATATCGTTTAAAGCAAATTTTGTACCACTTTCAACTAGATAACATATTTCTTCCCACACTTTCTGATATCGATTATTAAACTGTATAAACGTAATTGTAATTTTGTGTATGTCGTTTTCTCTTGCATTCATTTAAGTTCTATGTATAGGTAAATGAGGCAGATTACAAAGAATAGAATATAATTTGGCCTAAAAGATAATGCGACAAAATGAAACGGGCATCCTTACGGCCGTCAGACAATTATTTTTGCATTAAAGGTGTTCATTTCAACGTCGAGTTCGTCAAATTAAAATATTTGTTGTGGTTTTAGCGTTTTGACTCTAGGGTAAGAAAGGGGCATGTTATTTTCTTTTCACTACTATCTCGCAATTGTCAACATAAAATGCATCCGTTTTTTTTTTCGTCCAGCATTCTCGCCGTTCAACATTGTTATACTCTTTTCAAAATAGATTCCTTACCTTTGCTTCAAAGAATGAAAGTCATCGTGTCAGTGATTACAAGTAGTCATTACTTTACCACGTGACTTTTGTACCCGATATAGGTGTTCTTCCTCTTTATCCTTCGAATATTCACAACAGAGGAAGAATGCATTGTGTTTATACAAGAGTAGCTGTTGCTAATCGATGCACACTTTATGGGCGGTTTAAAAAATCATTTACAACAGCGGTGAATTCACGCAAATTTGCTTCAATTTGCTGAAATAATTATACATAAAATTTATTTAAAACAAGCACTAAAGCTTTCTTTTAGAAAATTAGGTTAACTAGATTAAAACTGTCAATCGTGATTGCATGTTTTAGTGTTATCTGTATTCTGCCATGCTACATAATTAAGGATGCCTTTATTTGAATGAGTTGCATATCTTCATACTCCTTTCGTTTTGAAATCACTGTGTAATCTAATTATTTCAATTTAAAATTTCGATCGATATCCATTTTTCATATATTCATCCACTCAATCATTGAGTATATTTGATACAGTGATCCTACACATATTTTGGCAGTGTGTTTGCTCTGAAGATACTCAAAGATACTTTTGCAGTTTTAAAGCAATATGGATGGATCTACACGCCGAATGATAAAAGATAATTTTCCGGTTTTCATGCATTATGGGTGTATCTAGGGGAGTACCTAAATTATTCGGTTGCCGGGGCGGATCCTACCTTTAAAATCCCCAAAAATAATTTTAAAATGCAAACACGTAGACAAAATATTATTTTTGCAAGTAGATTTCTAAACAGTACAGTGCTCTCATACGCAAAGTGGAAATAACTTTTACGTTTGCGAATGTTTCATTTGGTTTGAATACTTGTACTGGTATTCTGCACACCCACTCTTGTGGGTGCCACTCAGGGCGGACCCCCACATCCCCCTCCCCGTTATTAATCTTCTGGGTGTATCAAAACTTTCCTTTTGAAAAGGATAATTTGGGTTCGTTTTTTTCTTTATGATAATATTGGTATGTCTACCAATGTCTATGTAATCACATTTAAATTTGTTGCAATGAATGACAAAATCTAAAGAATACACCTGTTACTATCATTCTGATGCATATTGTATAACTGGACACATATCAGTATTTAAAAAAGTCTTATTCGCTTTATATCTATATGAATAACGTACACACCAGAGAAACATATAAAGTTCTCTCTCTCTCTCTCTCTCTCTCTCTCTCTCTCTCTCTCTCTGTGATAGATTGTACACTAAGTAACCCCATCTTTCATAATGCGAACAAGCAACGATTCCTTCAATGTAATTTGTTTTCTTCTATGTCACGTGCATTGAATGACCTGCGAAATTTCACATGAATAACGGGATGATCTTTTTCTGGTAATTGCTGTTGTGCATATATAAAGTGAAGAAAATAAAGGAACGAAATTCGATGCAGTAAAATATTGAAAAGTGAAAAACTACTAAAGATATTTTAGAAGCACATCGATGACTGAATATGAATTGGCCAAGGTGTGTTGCGTTCTGCTTTGAGATACCTGAAAACACAATACAAGGAATTAGATCCGTTGGAGTCGCCAGTCGTCTGAAGTTTTGACAAGGGTACACTGCACAAGTTATGTATGATAATATAAATATTATTCCTACTATTTAGATTTTAATTTTTAAAAAGTTGTTTATGGTAAACCGGATGTCAATACAGCATTGTATTTTTGCATATGTCATGCTTACCAGCTATTTTGTTCATTTATAAATTCAAATGTATTACCAATAGTTCAGGATAAACTTGGGACATTCTGAAAAGCCCTACCTTGTGACTTTAGTATATTCCTTGAAAACTTTTATATAGATTTTGATCTTTGCTGAGTATTTTAACAGAACCCACGACCCCACGCATCCGAGGCGGACGCTCTAAACACTAGGCCACTGGAGCGGTCGGTACACAAATAAAACCTAATGGAATGTGTTTGACTCATTGTCTAAGACTGATCCGGACTCTCTGTGGACATCATAAGCATACTTTACAACGGTAACTTGATGACGCTTTCAAAATTGTAATAAACAGTATATGAAACAAATTACTTGATGGTGTATTCACTTTACAATTTAACCTTGCCCAGATGTAAATTTATATAGAATAGTTTTTATTTGGCGCTTTAAAAGATCTAGAAAATTTTACAGAATTAATCTTTTGTGTTTATACTCGATTATAACACACATTTTGATAACCTTTCATTACAATATGATGGTAATTCCATCTTTGCAGTCCTTAGGTCAATCATAGTGAAGTATTATTAATATACTTAACTCTCTAATTATGTTACTTTAACATATTTAATACTGCTTTATCATACCGATATATCTCGTTCTATTTGAAATATTTTATACACATCTACAGATAAATCAAATGAATTTTCGAATAAAGTGTTTTAAAATATACCGTCACTTTTTTATATTGATACATGATTTTTATCTAACACATTCTGACAAACATATTTATTAATTTACCCCCATCTATGTACAATGTTAACTATTGAGATCTGTACGGGACTTCCAAAACTATGTCAAGTAACTGCTGTTTATATTCTATAGAAACCAACGGCCACACGATTAATAATCCAAAGTAGAAATATTTTTACATTTCAGTGGCTTTCAAACAATCATTTTCAACAAGTTCCATTTGGTGTTGGCAAGAGAAGATGCACATAAATTGATGAAGCATTTAGAAGCGTGGGTTGACACGCATACAAGTACTCCACATAAAAGATCTATTTCAGTCAACGAAGGGATGGATTTTACAGGAACTAGTGACTAAACATATGGACGGTTTCATTTTACATACTTAAAAAATCCTAATTTCAATACAATATCCAACAAAAACAATATAATAACTTGATCATGATCAAACAGCATTTTTGATTTCTTTTTCTAAACAGTGATGTTGGTTCCTTTACAATTGACGTCAATCAATTTACATTTGCGTCCATATTATGAACTCGTTACTATAAGGAGAAGGAAAACAATATGGCATCTCTCTCTCTCTCTCTCTCTCTCTCTCTCTCTCTCTCTCTCTCTCTCTCTCTCTCTCGTAAACGTTCTCAACATAACTGACAAGCAGTCTGCATTTAAATGGTTCATGTAAAATGAAACAAGAAATTCAAAGCACTGAACATGTACGTATAATCAAATACACGATTAAGACCGTGACCTTTCTATATGACTAAGCTACCATGAATCCAGAATCTGGCTAATTAATTAGATTAAGGTTTTGTCATCTATGCGCTTGTTATCAAATGCCAACGTAAGCGTCGCCGGAAAATTATAATTGCCAATTTGTGTCGTAATGTCAGAGTACATAAACACGCATTATCACTTTCATGAATTCATTATTTGCTACATAACGTGATGTACATCCGTATGCTTGCAAATACGTGTTAAAGTACATGTGATAACAAGGCCTAATAAGTGCTTCCCTGCTAAATTAAATTTCTCAAGTAAATTGAATTGGTTCTCGAATAAGAACTAAAATGGCACATAATTTTCACTTTTTGCATTGATAGCCAATTTTCTCATACTGTTATTCGTTTTGGATTTTAAAAAGAAACATTTCCTATTTTGTGTTGCATTAATTTCCCAGTAAAAGATTCGTCTGGGACTTCAAACGTCTGTTTATAATTAACGCTTTCACATCAATTTAGCGTATTTAGTCTACAAAAGTGATAAACTAGTTAAATTTAACTACTTAGTTGGGTTAAGCATGCACATATATTTTTAACTAGTTTTGGTATCAAAATTAAAATTGCTTCTTTATTTCTTTTCAACAATAATGACACTGATAGCATTTCTGCTTCGGCTTGTTTTCTTGAAATGCAAAAGTTGCGGATACATTTTCATCATTCGATCCACCTGTCAAGCTTTCGATCTTTTCATCTATCTTGAGTATATATGTATGTACATGATAACTTCATATCTGACGTCACTCTTTGTCAGTGTCTTGCTGTGTAATAACACCATCATAATTATTCTTTTGTTTTTGTAGCAGGGAGGTATTGTTATGCATTAGAGTACATTACAATGATTGTGGTACTGAAGGACACCTGCCTTTCGTTTAGTCATTTCAGAGACAAAACTTGAAATGTATATTTTCAAGTAGATGTAATATTAAATTTTACCATTTTTTTAAAATATCAAATCTATGTGTAAATTTATAGTAGTTGAGAAAAAATGAAATATCAATATAAGAAAACCCAAAGTGGAACATAACGAATGCTCTTAAAACTCACCTTTTTAGACAGCAAGAACAAACATAAAGATTTATTAATGTTTCCTACGTTAAATATTTCAGCACTTTTTATGTTTTCCAATTTCATGTTGTTTTTTTTTGTTTTTTGTAGTCATATCATTTTAGATGTTGTAAAGCGCTTAGAGCTTCTAAAGATAAGGCGCTGAACAAAGTCCTCAGTATTATTATTATTATTATTGCTAGAACAGACTAACGCAAATGCTGTATTTTTTTGGGGTGGGGGTGGGGGGAGGGAGGCATGATATAGATCGTATAGCTTGTTACTAAAATGTTCCTGTTTGGCACCTCACGTGCTCAAAGCAATCCATTTGTCTTAATTGCTCCTTATAACGCGAATCGCATCCAACTCCAAACAAAACAGATGTAACTCGACATCTCGGACTCATAAGGACTGAATATTGTAGAGACTATTTAGTCGAAGTATTATTAGGTACAAAGCCTGACAAACATAAAATGGATGGGAATAAGTTAAGCTTCATATTTTAGGTTTGCCAGTCATACATAGTTACGTCTTTAAGCCACATTTGATTGGTTAAGAGCGGTAACTCGAACCTAAACTAAGTGTTATACGATCTTCATGTTCATATATGGTTATACTTTGAACGCAGTTCTTCTTAGTCACTTGCTTGGTAAATACCGTAGATCGTGAGCAGGAGAGAGGACACTAGTCAGATGCCATCTCTTCTTAAATCTTACTACTGGGCGTCAACTTTTGTCACAGTTCTTGGCGTGTTATTTAAGATGCAGAGCTTCGTTCTTTGTAAAATACAACTGCCGATACAAATGTATGAATCAACAACCAAGATTATTCGGCTGCACGCATTTTGCATTGCTCCACATTGACGACTTAATTTTCAAAACAGACTTCCGGTAATTTTTCAACTAGACACCTAAATGATCTAAATCAGTAAAGATTGAAATTAATTTATTTCTTAATCTTCAACGGCATAGACGATACTCATTATTACATAGGTCTACTTAGTAAACAGAATCACGATTAAGAATCTTAAAGGTATCGAATCTACGTATAGCTAAAGTTTAACATTACTCATTTTACCTTTTTGTTGCATAATATTGAACAAAAGTAGAAGAACGCGTTATCATGTTTTCATTATATCGGGAGCATATCGTTTAAAGCAAATTTTGTACCACTTTCAACTAGATAACATATTTCTTCCCACACTTTCTGATATCGATTATTAAACTGTATAAACGTAATTGTAATTTTGTGTATGTCGTTTTCTCTTGCATTCATTTAAGTTCTATGTATAGGTAAATGAGGCAGATTACAAAGAATAGAATATAATTTGGCCTAAAAGATAATGCGACAAAATGAAATGGGCATCCTTACGGCCGTTAGACAATTATTTTTGCATTAAAGGTGTTCATTTCAACATCGAGTTCGTCAAATTAAAATATTTGTTGTGGTTTTAGCGTTTTGACTCTAGGGTAAGAAAGGGGCATGTTATTTTCTTTTCACTACTATCTCGCAATTGTCAACATAAAATGCATCCGTGTTTTTTTTTCGTCTGGCATTCTCGCCGTTCAACATTGTTATACTCTTTTCAAAATAGATTCCTTACCTTTGCTTCAAAAGAATGAAAGTCATCATGTCAGTGATTACAAGTAGTCATTACTTTACCACGTGACTTTTGTACCCGATATAGGTGTTCTTCCTGTGTGTCCTTCGAATATTCACAACAGAGGAAGAATGCATTGTGTTTATACAAAAGTAGCTGTTGCTAATAGATACACACTTTATGGGCGGTTTAAAAAAACATTTACAACAGCGGTGAATTCACACAAATTTGCTTCAATTTGCTGAAATAATTATACATAAAATTTATTTAAAACAACCACTAAAGCTTTCTTTTAGAAAATTAAGTTAACTAGATTAAAACTGTCAATCGTGATTGCATGTTTTAGTGTTATCTGTATTCTGCCATGCTACATAATTAAGGTTGCCTTTATTTGAATGAGTTGCATATCTTCATACTCCTTTCGTTTTGAAATCACTGTGTAATCTAATTATTTCAATTTAAAATTTCGATCGATATCCATTTTTCATATATTCATCCACTCAATCATTGAGTATATTTGATACAGTGATCCTACACATATTTTGGCAGTGTGTTTGCTCTGAAGAGTGCCTCAAAGATACTTTTGCAGTTTTAAAGCAATATGGGTGGATCTACACGCCGAATGATAAAAGATAATTTTCCGGTTTTCATGCATTATGGGTGTATCTAGGGGAGTACCTAAATTATTCGGTTGCCGGGGCGGATCCTACCTTTAAAATCCCAAAAAATAATTTTAAAATGCAAACACGTAGACAAAATATTATTTTTGCAAGTAGATTTCTAAACAGTACAGAGCTCTCATACGCAAAGTGGAAATAACTTTTACGTTTGCGAATGTTTCATTTGGTTTGAATACTTGTACTGGTATTCTGCACACCCACTCTTGTGGGTGCCACTCAGGGCGGACCCCCCCCCCCCCTCCCCGTTATTAATCTTCTGGGTGTATCAAAACTTTCCTTTTGAAAAGGATAATTTGGGTTCGTTTTTTTCTTATGATAATATTGGTATGTCTACCAATGTCTATGTAATGACATTTAAATTTGTTGCAATGAATGACAAAATCTAAAGAATACACCTGTTACTATCATTCTGATGCATATTGTATAACTGGACACATATCAGTATTGAAAAAAGTCTTATTCGCTTTATATCTATATGAATAACGTACACACCAGAGAAACATATAAAGTTCTCTCTCTCTCTCTCTCTCTCTCTCTCTCTCTCTCTCTCTCTCTGTGATAGATTGTACACTAAGTAACCCCTACTTTCATAATTCGAACAAGCAACGATTCCTTCAATGTAATTTGTTTTCTTCTATGTCACGTGCATTGAATGACCTGCGAAATTTCACATGAATAACGGGATGACCTTTTTCTGGTAATTGTTGTTGTGCATATATAAAAGTGAAAAAAATAAAGGAACTAAATTCGATGCAGTAAAATATTGAAAAGTGAAAAACTACTAAAGATATTTTAGAAGCACATCGATGACTGAATATGAATTGGCCAAGGTGTTTTGCGTTCTGCTTTGAGATACCTGAAAACACAATACAAGGAATTAGATCCGTTGGAGTCTCCAGTCGTCTTAAGTTTTGACAAGGGTACACTGCACAAGTTATGTATGATAATATTATTCCTACTATTTAGATTTTAATTTTTAAAAAGTTGTTTATGGTAAACCGGATGTCAATACAGCATTGTATTTTTGCATATGTCATGCTTACCAGCTATTTTGTTCATTTATAAATTCAAATGTATTAACAATAGTTCAGGATAAACTTGGGACATTCTGAAAAACCCTACCTTGTGACTTTAGTATATTCCTGGAAAAGTTTTATATATATTATGATCTTTGCTGAGCATTTTAACAGTCTCATTAATGTATTAAAAATGACTAACCAAATTATAAGGAAGTTAAAAATGAAAACATTAAAATGACTATTTAAGGTAACATAAAAAAGAAAATAGTTAATGATTTTTTTTCAACAATTTTATGAGATTACGCGTTATAGAAGCAGCGAGATAAAAAAGAAAACTAAACGAGATTAAAAGGCGTGATAGATATGTCGGCAAAATACAAGTATAAACACGTATGTGTCTTCGATATAATTCTTAAAAGTATAACCAATAAGATAATTCCTTATTATATTTAATTACTTAGATAGAAATATGTTCGTAAAACACGAATACACAACCACCCATTGTTAGGACCTGGAAACTAAGTGTGAATAAAGCATTTGGCCTAAATCCAAACTAAAATAGCTAAATTCATCATATACATCAATGCGGGATAGAAAATTTTAACTCTAATTTATTTTATCCAGACAGAGACGAAAAACGAAAGATCTTTTTTATATTCCTAAACAAAAGATAAGTGTCAATATCAAAATCGCGCATTTGACTACTTATTCAACTTAAAACCAGTAAAGCATCCACCTTAAAAAAGGTCGTTAAAAAATCAGCCTAAACTGTAAATGATGCTTAAACGCATACCACATTTCAAGTGGCAATGGTTGGTACGGTTGAGGTAATGTCAACACAAAGCAACCGTACTGGCGATAGCTTGCGCAATTATATAAATGTAAACCAGTCTAAAACTGAATTCCACTATTATTCCTTAGACAGATAGAAATAAGTATATTTTCCCTGGTTCAACTTTAATAAAAAAATTGATTTTCCATTAATAAATAATAATGATTTTAAAAATTAACAATTAGAAAAATAGTTTGCTAGCGTCAAAACAATAAATATACATGCAGTTATGTCAATCAGCACAAAACTTGCGGGATGCTGACTTCAACTGCTGCTTGTTTTGTGTTTCATTAACCTAACCATCATGAATGGTCTTATACCCAGCAAACAATTCCAATTTGCAACAACGTTGCAGTAAGGTTGTAGCAACGTGATTTGATGAACTTGCTGGAATGTTGCTACAACGTTGTTGTTTAGAGTTATTAAATAACCTTCCTACAACATTCTAATGAAAGCTGATTGTGTAAATGACACGCATATTCCCCACTGCTGGCTAGAATGTCAAAATCGCCATAGTTAAAAAATGTGAACATTATCAAACATCTAGGAGGTGGTATAGCAAACATTTCAGAATAGCTATTTTCACCGTATTAGGTGCCAGTTCTGCACTATTTTCGTATATGTCTATATGACAAACCAAACATCACCAGCCATTTGACCGTAGTAATAGTAGCGATAAGATGCCAGGGTAAACTAATTGTTCAATCATTGTACAAATTTGCACTCTGCTTGCAATGATGCGTGATAACTCTCACATATTATTTTAAAATCGCAAATATAAAATGCACTCTGCACAATACAGAAATTCTTAATTATCTGTTCATAAAATTTAAAAAATCTTAGATAAAATAGTAAGGATACTTATTTAACAAAAATACATTCGTCCATTCTAAAGCAATCAATCAGTTTTAGTGCATGTATTCTAACATGGTTTAGATGCAAACATTGCTTTTGTTCGTAGTATCAAATCCTTTTGTCGAGTAGTTTTACTAACAAATTGTCGAGTAGTTTTACTAACATGCATTACAACAGGGTCTTCCATTAGATTTAAATGTGATAGGTAAGTCGACAAAGTAGGTGGAGGTCTGGTGGGACCTATCCCAATGGGGAAAATTAGATTTAAACAATTAGTAGCAGGGTGTACAATAAAAGTAAATGGCTTAAATCACATGGCGTTTGCCTGATAAAGAATCCCCTGAATTTACACATTGAATGTTCAGACATTTTAGTTTAAGAGACAAAAATGAAAGAAGGAAACAATGCAACATATATTTTTATATTATTTTGTGTTTATTTTCTAGATTTAATTAAGATTAATAATCAGAATCAGTCTCCTCCACTCTAAAGTTAATGTTTCTTCTTTTGCACCTACACATAAAAAAATGGAATGCTTAAACAAGGTCTCATATCATCTCAGCACTGTTTACATATTAAGAAATCATGTTAACTAGTGCACTGCTTACATATTAAGAAATCACGTTAACTTATGCACTGCTTACATATTAAGAAATTACGTTAACTTGTGCACTGCTTACATATTAAGAAATCACTTTAACTTGTGCAACTTTATGGAACTTTCTTTACTGCACTTGGGCTTCCCTTAATAGTGTTAAGTCAAGTTACAAGGTAGCTTTGCACTTACTCAATTTACGCAAAGATTAATTTGTCTTCGTCCAAATATTTCATGTGAATACAAATTCCAAGTGGATGCACCTCCCAATCAGACAAGATGGATGTAACTTGTTAGCTGTTCTCAAGCTTTCATAGCCCTGGGAAATACCATGATTCTAAAGACAAAAACATTCATTCTAAGATTGAATTTTTAAAAATAGCCGAAAAGATTTAATAGTGTATATGTAGTAAAATCTTTTACATGTTCATATCTAAACATGTTTTGGCCTACATCTGTAACACTCAATGGCTGACCACTACATGTTCTCCCCGTCCAGCCCCCCACCCCACCCCACCCCCCGCGGAAAATAATTATGCAGTCACTCAAGCATTTGCACGTTGCATATTGAGGTTCACAAACAGCAACTAAAGTGATACCTCTAGTTCCTCTACTGAATCCCATGACATTTCAAGAATTTCTTCTGTATCTTCTGTGTCTGGCCCTTGTGTAAAAACCAAAACTTTCCTTAGGAGGTCCAGCTGCTCATGTTGATTCTAAATAACTGTGTCCAGTTTCACAAGTACACTGAGCTGGACATCTGTAAGAGATTCATGATACCATAAGCATCTGTTTTGAAAGATCAAAATCATTACTATTAACTCCTTGTCAAGATCTGTACAGTGAACATGGGTTTAACAATTAAAAAATATTTACAAAATGAAAAACATGCTTTTTTGCAATTTGTATGTGAAAAGAAATAAAACTGTCAATGGAATCCTGTATTATTTTAGTCCCTGGACGTGTTGTTTCACTAATGGTGTCTGTAGTTTGCATTCAATGCGTATGGTTTTGGCGTCATACTTAGAGACGACAATTGTGTACCTAAGAAAGGAAAATAGAAAACCCAATGGAATGAAGAACAGAGTAGACGCATTAAAGAAAAAAGATTCCAGTGTACATATTGTTTATATGTACAGTTAAGTCTTGTACAGTATGTTTTATTACCTATAATTTAACTAATTACACATACCACAATGTTCAGACATAAAGGTGTCTAAGCAACAAAAAACTTATGCTTCATGTCATATTTTTGCATCTCCAAACAAATTTTGATGTTGACTCAAAGAATATGACCATGTTATTGAACACTAACATTTATAATATCTGCAAGATGACAAGACTAATATCAACCGAAGTGACAACACACCAATGAGTCTAATGTGCATTAAAACATACACGTTTTTAGATGCTGAAAAATGAAATTTTATTTTACTGCTGCAAATTTCCCAACAAAATGGAAAACAAAACAATTATATTACCTTAGATTAGAATTAAATGCATGAATACAGTTTATAATTGACTTATTAATATTTAGAAAGTATTAAATGAAATAAAACATTGTATACAAGTCAACATCTGTATTACATGTTTCATTATTCTCATGTACATAGTTTCCCATCCTTAATACTTACTACTTGTAGAGGAACTATCCTCCACTCCAAAATGAATGGTGATGGTGATTTACTTCTGAATGTAGCTGGATATAAAATAATTATAATTACTCGTCATTGATTGAAACAGAAACAAAGAAATGAGCCAGGAATTTTTGGCATGTACACAAAAATGCATACTGGTCACATTGACCATTGTATATAAGGCAGTCACACAATATATTACAAAATGTATTCATTTCGAACGAAACATAATCTCATATATACAGCATGAATGAATACTCCTAGATTAAATGTATACATTATTTTAATAATGCGTTCCCAATTACGGCCTGGTTTCATAATTACCATTCTTGTGCTTCGCATTTTAACATTGCAAATTAAATTGAAGTTTGTAAATTAAATGGTAGAATCAAGATATGTATATCAAAGATTACTCATCTTCAGATTTCCAATTAATTATAAGCACCAGTATCAAGTCATGGATTTCGTCTCTCGCCTCCAATAAATGCATTACTGAGCAATCTTCATATATTTAGCTTGGAGAAATATTTTTTAAAATCAATAACCACAGCAAGCAGTAAATGAATAATGTCATTTTGTTTTCTGATCATAAAAGTATAATTATCGCTGAAAACATGCCAGTATTAGATTAACAACTGACTATAATTCATTTCTAAATTATCAAAATTTTATTATCTTTAATATGCATTTTCTTTCTTCACATCTATGTATATCAGCATATGTATATGTCAAGTGCCAAATTTTTCGTCAGTGAAATCCAGTAATTAATTAGTAGGCTAGCCGACAATCAACTGTCTTGGAGTAGAGTTTTGAACGGAAAGAATGTTAGTTTACCTCGGTCAGACTGTTACAATATTTAGAGTGAAAACGGACTGGGTGTTTGACACGCTTAAACTAGGTGATTCCTCACGCAGAGCTGTCAAAAATGATTGAGACAAATGATAAGGTGATATTTCGACCCTAAGTGGCATTTTTGGCATCTTGATAGACGGGTTCCAAAAGGTCCGTAGGAATAGCATTTATTCCGATTGGTCAAATGTAGAAGGAGAGGGTTGGGTCGAAACCTAGAATTGGGGAATATATTCTCTGAGTTAATGAGTTTGAATTAGTCTGAAAATTTCTCTGCAAGAGAGAAACCAAAGGTAGAAGTAATTACCAGGACTCCGAAGGTATTTTTACAGCAGTGCCTTCGTAACAATAAGCTCAGGAAAGTCCGCCAGAAATCAAACGGCAGAAGCACGCCAAAAACACAAGGAAAATAGTTTGTTTGAAGAAATAGCGAGGAAGTCGAAATTCAGAGACGGAAAAAGAAGTTGGAAGACAGAGTTGTGTAATCCCGCTTACAACCAAAGGGAAAGCAAGTCAAGACGAACGCAGAAGAGAAAAAAAGAACCAGTCGACGAACTAGGTCATTTTGAATCACCCAACAGTCCAATGTTAAATGAACATTCGATTCCAGGATGAAATTTACTCTCAGTATTAACGGCTAACTTCATTTATTTTTATTAGCGTTTGGATTTTTATGAATGTATAAATTGTTTTAAAGCTTCAGTTTATGTATTTCTGAACTAAGTGTATTCAGAAAGAAAGAAATTGTAATTCACAGTGTCATTCTTTTCTTAATTGTATTTTAATTAAATTCATATTTTATCTTTACGGGGGCTCGTGTGTTGTCTTGTTCAAAGTACCATCTCAGATTACCATATCCATTAACCGGGCAAATTACACCGTAGAGATCATCTTCTAGATAACGATAATTAGAGGGAGGCGGTTCGAATGTTGTTTTTCCAAGTTGCGCAATACCTCTGACCAGGGCTTGTGCGATATTGTAATAATAACACTTTGATAACCGGCAGCACCTTACAGTATACATAAACATAAACTAATTTAAATTTAATTTATGACTGATTTCAATTATATTATTTGGTAATTGAAACATATTTTGGTCAAGAATGATAAATCTTAACGCTCTTGAGCGTAAAAATTCGAAATGTTAACCTAACGGAAGGCATTTTACGCCGGTAACCTATCCTATTCTCGCTATTTTCCTTTCAAAAAGTATGCCTGTATAACAATAGAGTTCACTCAATAAGAGTGAGATAAACGTCACAGAATTATGTCAGACAGTATGGGCATTTAATGAGTTGAAGATGGTGGCCGAAATTTCCATTTCCTTTGTATGAAAATGTGATTGCAGCCATGGCACTGCCTCGCGCCTAACTCGTAGCAGTCTACATGTGCATGATTGCATCAACCAATAAATAAACGTTATTTTCAGCAACTAAAAACGCGAATTTACATTAGCTATTTCACGTTCATATTTTGGTGGTTCAAAATAGCGGGAAACAGGAGATACGTTTCTGCCACAATGCGATTCGGTTGGTACAGGATGACCCATACTTCGGTTCGTAGATACGTCAAATATTGTCACGGGAATAACATTATCTCATATTTGGAATTTAATAAAACTGAAGAATAAATATTTCCTACAAACGTTGCAACTTGTTTTAGTTATTGGTTTTGAAAATAAAAAGGAATAAACTACGAAACTATGATTGTTCCCCCTTTGGTACAACGTTCTTAAAACGTTAATTATTATCTTTGTAAAAATGATATTATTTATTGTGCATACTATTAGGATCAATATAATAGTAATTTGTAATTTACTATATCTTTTGTAATTTACTATATCTTTTAGATCAAATGATTTTTAAGATCATGTTCATGGGTAACGTTTTAGCAGCATTTTAGGATTTGATTTCCTGAACGGGGCTCTAGGCGGTTGCCTCGTTCCTTTGCCCTATGATCGGACCTGATCTGAATACGGCACATCATCTTTACTTTGTTCATCGATTTGTTGTAGTATATTACACTTCTTAAATTATAAATTAAACATTACATAATAAGGATTACGAGGGACCTGTTAGTTCAAACATTATAAGCAGTTCATAATTTTGAGGTAAATTAAGATCATAAATCAGGTAGCTACATTAAAAGTCACTGTATGTCGCATACACATTATCGACTTCACAAAATATAGAAATTCCAAGGAAAAATACATCCTCGTTATTTCAGGTTATGGTCAGATTACAAAAAGTTGTTTCTAAAACTAAATACTTAGAAAACTTCGATACACGTTTTTTATGCAAAAAAAAAAAACAAAACAAAGAGTGCATTAAAAACCGTTTATTTTGAAAATGATGACAATGCTTCTTTCAACAACAAAAAAATTATATCCCGTTTAATTTTAAATAAAATTCCCACAAAAATATCTAATATTATCAACAAAATACGATTTTTCAAGTATTTCGAGAAAGCAGTGATTACTTTCTTATTTATAATTACTTATTTCATGTTGATATACTGTCAGTATTTGAAATATTTTTTATTCTTAAACTAACATCAGGATACCGGAATCTATCAAAGACACACACTGTCTCTCTCTCTCTCTCTCTCTCTCTCTCTCTCTCTCTCTCTCTCTCTCTCTCTCTCTCTCTCTCTCTCTCTCTCTCTCTCTCTCTCTCTCTCTCTAGTCACCAACCGTTTTGGTTATAGACTGTGATACATAGTGGAGCCGTTTTATTTCAACTAAAAATAGTATACCCACGGTTCACGTCTTTTCAAATGATCAAATTGTTTTGCTGCAAATGTGAGGAAATCTTCAAAGATTCTTTACCGCATATACTCTCTTATAAGTCGAATCAAACCTAAAAAAACATAAGCCCTGATCTACCGTGGCATGTTGTGCCGGCAGATCAGGGTCTATATATTTTGTTCTACTAATTACTCTTAAGAAACAATTGCTAAGCCCAAAACTACAAGAGCATTTTGGGATGGAAAATCTGGGTATGTTCAGTATTGAGTTGGACTCGACTTAAAAGTCAGTACAGACAGTCATCTATGGATCAAATGAATCCGCCGACGTGACGCCGATAAAACTCAGTTAACGACAATAAAACGACTCTTCGAGGCAATGAAATGATAAAAAATAATACAGGTATTCATTTACGAAACATAGCTCTGCCATAATTTTAAAAAATTCTGATAACGTTTTATGCGTCGAGTCATTGATTTCTGAAATCAAATCACCAATATATCAAATAACACCGATCAATTAGACATCTGCAGTAAGATCAATGTGTTTGTACCTTACTTTATTTTTGCACCATCCATTTCCTATATACACGTTTGAACATGTCGAAAACATTTATCTTGCCCAAATGGAAATTAGCATTAAGTCACTCAGATTACAATAAATTAAAGTTCATTTGTAAATTGATAATCAAATTTTAGCAACGTTGTTAAACCAACATTTACGAGTTTCCAAAATAAACTGAATACATTATTCTTGGCAAGAATGATAAATAGATTGACAGTTTGATATCAACCTGAATTGTATGCAAAATGAAAATCAGGAAAGAGCCACTGACATTCTGCATATCATATGTCAGAAGGTGGTACATGAGAAACATCCAAAAGCTTGAAAAGTTCATGGGAGTATCGTACTTGCATGACAATAGAGAAGTTTGAGCTGGTCTCCTATCGCAAATTGAGATCATTAGCAATCACATCTATCTGCGAATAGTAGAGCATAAAAGACTTTATATATCTACCTATGTATAAAAAAGACTTTATATATCTACCTATGCATACATACATACATACATACATACATACATACATACATACATACATACATACATACATACATACATACATACATACATACATACATACATACATACATACATACATACATACATACATACATACATACATACATACATACATACGGCCAACGCGGATATGTGATAAAGCTTTCTAGGAGCTTTCGGTCTGTCGGTGGTTCCTCCACTGGTTTCCCGGGTTCTTGTTCCACCATACATCTACTAGGAATCATGTCATGTATAGACAGACAGTCATGTGTTGTAAATATCGTACTTAATAGGGTCTCAAAGAAATCCAGTGATCCAATTAATAATATGGGGTATAGTCTATTTTGCTCCAATAAATCTGAAACGTTTGCTTTTATTAAAAAGTTTATAAATATATACATCAGCTAGTGGGAAGAAAGACCGAGTTGATTATGTAACGTGGGGTCGTTTGGTCTAATAATCCAATTCGGAGTTGAAATTTATATGCAAATATTGTGTACATAGGTGAATATTGATTGTCTTGTATTACACACCACAGATTAGTAACACATAATATTAACAATCACACAATTCATAAATAAATTCAACTTCTTGACCGAATATCAATTCGAAAAGTCTACATTATGTATTTAGGATCTATATTTTATTTCCAACCATATACAGAAATTTATATATAATCATTAACATTGATACGAAAGAAAATTTGGTTGAAAAACAGGTAAGGGCATCTCTCCTTTGTTAGAAGATAAAATAACAGCATGGACTAAGTCCCTTGGTCCGAGTGTCACAATCTTTAAATGAGACAAAAGGATGTATTTCTCCCCCCACCGTGGTTTCTGATTGGCTCTATTCAATTTTGGAACCTAGTTCCTGTTTATGCTCCTGCAGCTTGGTGTGTGTATATAGCCTTTGGGCCTGTTTAGTGTAAACAATCTTGTAGCCTGGTCCGTGTGTACAACTGTTTTGCCTGGTTCTTGTATACATCCTTGGGGTCTGGTTCGTGTGCACAATGGGAAAATCAGTATGGTGTGTATTTACAACGTTAAATCTTTGTTCGTGTTTGTACAATCTTGGGCTTTGGTGAAAAGTGAATAGCAACAAGCGTTGAAAAATTTAACAATAATTAATTTACCTATAACGCAAAGTGAAAATGTAACAGAATACGCACAGTAATGCGAATTAACCCCCAAATAATCCAGGAATTACATACACGAGTCATAATAACAAAGTTCTGAATAATCTTTATTGGAAATCCAAATTAAATCCAACGCTAAAAGTGTTGATGTACTAGTGTTGGCGTGTAAAGTGTTGATAGGCCAAACGTCTTTGCTGGATCACAATTATACAATCCAAAAATTAAATCCTCTTTTTGAAATTTCACTGTAAATTTAAGTCTCTTTTTCCAAATATGTTATCCGAACACTTTTGTATTTCCAAACACAAAAATAATTTTCAAAAATTCCAAATCAAATACTGTACATTACAATGATAACGTGATTCTGCTCACATGTAAAAGCACGAATAACAGACTTTCAGAAAAACGTCAGTTATTTAACAAACTTAGCCGAAAAATAAGCCCCGGACGAGGACCAAAAAAAAAGGTCATCGTTCTGGATGGAATAGAAAGTTTGTTTCCATAAGCACGTGACGGAAATCACATAGTCCAAGTACAATTATTTTAAAAGTACAATGCCCTTGACTCTGCTCTTAGCTTAGAGAAAAAAAAACGTTGTTTGCTAAAGTTGTCACTGATTTTGGACAAGGTCAGCCATTAGATTCAGTCTTTCATTACCCACAGCTTATAATGAAATAAAAACATGTATAAAAAAACATAACTATAAAAATGCAAATTAAATATACATAACACTTCCCTAATAAAGAAAAGATTTCTACTATTCAATATACAAGTGAAACAAGTTACATAAGATGAACTTTTATGAATGACACAAAATATACATGAAGCAATATAATATTACTTTACACATGAAAGTGCTTCTGCTATTAAATTGTCTTGGACTTGGCGTGCCTGATGTAAATATTGTGTTTCTGCAACATCAAGATCCACCTTCGTAATCTCTGATTTTTATTTACATATTGCCAATGAAAGAAAGGGGGTTATGATTGCCAAATACAATAATTTGAGAAGGAGCCGAATAATATATACTTTAAAGGGCTTATGCCGATGTGGAAGTTACAATTTCAACTTCATGGTAGAATTTATTTGTTTGTGTTGGAACATCTTGATGCACGTCCTCAAATTCAAGTTATAGATGGTACAGTTCATTCTTATCTTATTTCTGCAGATGATAACGTTTCTGGTCCAGATCATTTATAATTTCTGAATTCCTAAGATATCGTTATTTCAAATTCACTGCATTCCTATTCATTCCATCGTTTTAATCCTCGTGGTATGTGACAGTAAAATTATCTACATGGTTTTTAGGTAGGTATGTTGGGCTGGAGTCTGTCATTGAAATATAGCACAGAGAACAAATTTTGTGTTTGATTCTGTATCGAATGGATTGCCAGTGTAGGGTACAGAGCAGTGGTTAGGTGTACTCTGATTCAGGTACTCTAAAAATGACCCGAGCAGCTGTGTTTTGAACTTTTTGAAGTTTCTGGAGTAGATATTGTTATGATCCAGACAGAATTGAGTTACAATAGTCCAGTCTTGAAAGTATTATTGAACACACAGGTGTTTTAGTGGCATCAACTTAAAGATATTTGCGAATGGAACTGATGCGTCTCAGTGACTAATTCCTTAATATTTTTTAACCGATTCCTAACATAACACAATACCTCATCCTAATCTTTTACAGTGTTAAAATAATATGAGCGATTTGTTAAAGTTTGATGAAAACGTTCTAAAGCCACTTGTGTTTCAAGATGATAGGATGAAGACTTAAAACGTTGAATTCCTAATTCATACATACCTTGATGGTAAACTCCAGGCATACATTTGACTCTTGTTAGATGGAACGTTTTTGGGACGAGAAAATCGTGTAAAAGAAAGCCCTTATCAAACCTGGTAATATGGTTTCAGTTTTAATATTCCTCAAATGAATTGCTTCTGGGAAACCTGTGGACGAACACATTATGGCCAGTAAGTATTGGTTACCTGACTTGATCTTAGGTAAGGGACCGACACAGTCTCTCATTATTCTGCTAAATGATTCATCAAATGCAGGAACAGGTTGCAAACGAGACGTAGGTATTTTCTGAATTGGTTTTCCTACCATCTAACAAGTTTGACAAGATCTACATTAATCAGAAAACATCACTTTAATTTTTAATACAAGTGATTCGAGATCTCGTGATAGGTCTTATTGACCCCTATATGACCAGTTCAAGACGTTGTATGAGATATAATATGAATTGCCTGTCTATACGACTTTAGAAAAACAATTTAAAAGCTCACTGGCCACTCATCACCTGCGGGTAACTGAGGTGGTCTCCATTTCCTCATAATAACCCCATTTCAACACAATAACAAACATGTTCTACTGTGGCTTCATTTTCGTTAATAGCTCCCTGAAACAAATATATCTCAAGATTTGTTTTCTGTTCGATGATAACTAATTGTAATTTAAAACCCTCATTTAAATAGAGAGAATGAACAGCAAAAAAAATGGTCACTGTGATCATTACGTTTTTATTAATGCAGACCTAAACCAAAACTTACCTCATCAAAGGCCTGATCAATGCATGTGTCAGCCAGTGGAGTAATTCACTGATCAACATCATTCTCTTTCTGTGCTATAGCTATAGTAAAAGCACTTAGCTGGGTAGAAAACATGGAGCTGATTTACAATAAGACTGATCTTCTGATCCCAACAAGTTTTTCCATGCATACGTGGATTAACAACAACCTTATATCCAGCTAAGTCATTGTTCAGTAATAAATGATTACCATTCGTGGGTAAGACGACATTGTTCCGACTGTCGCGTGTCCTGAGATTAAGTCTAACGACAAATTTACGCAATTGTGAGAATCATTAACAAAGCCACATTGTACATCATGAAAAAGAATACTCTCATTAGAAAAAAAGACTTCTCAGGAAAAAGCAAAATACCTAATAATAAAGGACGCAGAGAAGCTTCTCTGTCCCTTATAATTTTAATAGGGAAGGAATTAGCAGAATCGCTAATAAGTGTTGCAGGACCTTTCAACATGAATTGTTCATAATTCTCCATAATAAAATTATACTGGTGCTTGTTTTGATCCAACCAATACATTGCTTCCAATACCTAATCCTGAACCTGACCCCTTAGAAACAAGAACATTTTGACATCACAAATTAAACTTGTGAGTAAAGCTTTCCGCTTGCCAATTCAAATTCTTTTAATCTAAATTGAAATTCTCGTTCTTCATTGTCTCTTTCTTTCTATATTTCTCTCTTCTTTTTCATTTTACATGTGCATTAGCCTGCCCCCCCCCCCTCTCTCTCTCTCTCTCTCTCTCTCTCTCTCTCTCTCTCTCTCTCTCTCGTGTCTGTGTGTGTGCTTGTTTGCGTTTGATTTGGGTTTTTAACGTAGCTTTAACAATGTTTCAGTCATATTGTTACGATGTCTGCAGTGTGGCAGTTTGTAGTGATGTCTAGCACGGGGACATCATGCCGCAGACAAGCAAGGCAGCTGTTAGTACCATTTTCGTAAGTCTTTGGTATGACTCAGCAGGGGCTCAAACCCACAACATCCCGCATCCGAGGCTGACGCTCAAACCACTAGACCATCGGAGCGGTCTCGGGAGAGGGTGGGAGCAGGGTAGTGTCTCTACAAAGGATTGTTCAGGGGATTATTTATTAAATGCATTTTCCTGGTAAAGTCTAGTATGTATTCATGGGTGCATAGTCTCAGTTTATTTTCCGCATCGTACTTGTTTAATCAACATTCCACAGTTTTTAAACAAAAATGCAAACTTTAAGTGTATTAGCTAATGTATTAAAATGCCTCACATTTTCTCTTTTCACAGCACTTTTAACTAGGTTTGCAAAATTTGCTCTTTAGAGCACTGTAAGGCAGAATTCATTTTTGTAATTAGGCCCATGTTTTACGTTGCCGAATTAACTTTACAATAGTATCGTGAATCTATCGTGAGTATAAAACGTGGCTGTGTCAAAAAGTGGACTCATCTCGTACGAAAACAAATCGGACAAAACTTGGGTGTGTGAGGCAAGCAGACTCGTCTCACACGAGCACTGTGGAGATAAAACTTTACTGTGTTAGAAGTAGACTCACCTCAATGGGGCTATGTGATGACATAGAACATAATTTGACTCTTTAGCGGAGACATGAAATATTGCAAAATTTCTTTAGTGAAATTTAGAGAGGAAAAATTTGCATGTAATATGTATTATACAGGCAATAATTACACGAGATCCGCTGTTGTTTTTTTTTAAAGAGAGCGCCTGTAGCAATACAAGGGATATAACCCAAACTATGCTTAGATGCTATCATTTTTAGCATAATGAATTACCTCCCATTAATTAAAACATTATAATACACTTCGAACAATTGTGTTGGATCTGCCACCTAAAAAAAAAAAAACAATTTTTTAAAAAAAATTAACAAAATGTTAAAAGAATGGTAAATACACAAAGAAAAATGAGAGTTAAAATGCACCAATAAAGTAGTTCACTTTTAAAAGACAGATTTTTCTTTCAAAATTTCTTATTAGAAAGATAAATAAACTAAAGTGCATTGGGACACTGCATTAATCGAATAACTCTACTATTATTATAGATTTTTGTTGTTTTGTTTTTGTTGTAGGTTTTTTTGCCATTTTTTTCAGCACACGATATGCTTTACATGGTGGAAGAAGAACCCGGGAAAACCCCCGGAAAGAACCACCGACTTACAAGAAACTACTGGCAAGCTTTCTCACATACCCACCTTGGCTGAATCTGAGACTCAAACCCACGCAGACAGAAGTGAGATGAGAGTGATCCGTAAGGGAGTGCGCTTTATACCACTCGAAATCTTGGGGTACTAATTTTAGAGAAACTACATAATAATAATAATAATAATAATAATAATAATAATAATAATAATAATAATAATAATAATAATAGAAGAAGAAGAAGAAGAAGAAGAAGAAGAAGAAGAAGAAGAAGAAGAAACACAACAATAGCACCACTACGAGATATTACACGTAATTATACAATTACTTCCTGTGTTATTTGGGTGCTTTTAAAATTAAAATATCCAAATATATCTTTTCCGTTCCTCTGTTGGATGGATATTGAGAATTTTCTATGATATTACATTGCAGCCAAATTTAAATATTTTAACATCCATGACTAATCATATCCGTACAGGGAAGCTCTTCTGTTCCATTTCGAGTAGGCTAAGCTCTACACTTCCTACACTACTCATTTCAGAATGTCAACAAGAAACCGGACATCTTCCCGGCAGCAGAAGCAACAACAACAACAACACAACATCAATAATAATAATAATAATAATAATAATAATAATAATAATAATAATAATAATAATAATAATAATAATAATAATAAAGGATATTAATAATTAATTTTTTTATTATTTTAGAAGAAGAAGAAGAAGAAGAAGAATAGCACCCCTACCAGATATTACACGTAATTATTCAATTATTTCCTAGGGCTTTGTTTGGGCTTTTAAAATTAAAATATGCAAATATATTTTTCCTATGCTGGTTGCATATCGAGACTTTTCTAAGATATGACACTGCAGTTCAATATTTTAACATCCATGACTAATCATATCCTTATGGCGATGCTCTTCTGTTCCATTTCGAGTAGGCTATGCTCTACACAGGCTCCCCTTCTAATTTCATAAGGGCAACAAGAAACTGGACATCTTCCAGACAACAGCAGCAAAAACAACAATGATAATATTTATAATAATAATAATAATAATAATAATAATAATAATAATAATAATAATAATAATAGTAATAATAATAATAATAAAAATAATAATAATGGATAATAATAATTATCATTTATATTATTTTTACTACTACTACTACTACTACTAATAATAATAATAATGGATAATAATAATTATTATTTAGATTATTATTTTATGAAAATAATAATAATAATAATAATGATAATAATAATAATAATAATGGATAATAAAATCTTAATAATAATAATAATAATAATAATGGATAATAAAATTTTAATAATAATAATAATAATAATAATAATAATAATAATAATAATAATAATAATAATAATAATAATAATGGATGATTTGAAACTCTGTGGGTGAAAAAAATCTGAAATACAGAACCAAGCTCAAAACAAAACTGCCTGTCGACAATGATATCCAAATGAATTTTTAATAACGTTCTCAGCTCTGAGCCCTAGGAATGGAAAACAAACATAAAAGCATAAGCATAAAGATTATAAACTTGGTTGTAAAACGTGATGATAATGTGCTCATGTAAGATAAAGTTCCTGGTGGGAAAACTGAAAGCTAAAACGAAAATGTTTTCATTTTAAACATTATATTGGCAGTAGATGATCAGACACTATTAGCTAAAATCAAATGTACAAATAAAGATTCTTCACCATTGTGATGCCTCGCTGAAGATCACAAAAAATGCACATCCTGCCTGAATTATGTAAGAATAATTAACTAGCAACTTACCCGTTATATATCACTGTTAGCACAAGTTACTTCCCTTTAGCAAGTAAAATTGAAATTTTTTCGCAGTCATAGAACTTCGGTCGTTCAAGAATATTGAATATATACCACACAACAATCGTCGCTGATATTTTCTTTAATATCCTTCACTGTGGGTTGGTTAGTTAGGAGCAGTGCACACTTGTTGAGTATATTGGTTGGTTAGGTAGGAACAGCGCACACTTGTGTATCTTATGGGTTTTGTTAGGAACAGCGTACACTTGTGTATCTTATGGGTTTTGTTAGGAACAGCGTACACTTGTGTATCATGGGTTTTGTTAGGAACAGCGTACACTTGTGTATCTTATGGGCTTTGTTAGGAACAGCGTACACTTGTGTATCTTATGGGTTTTGTTAGGAACAGCGTACACTTGTGTATCTTATGGGTTTTGTTAGGAACAGCGTACACTTGTGTATCTTATGGGTTTTGTTAGGAACAGCGTACACTTGTGTATATTTTGGGTTTTGTTAGAAACAGCGTACACTTGTGTATATTGTGGGTTGGTTAGTTGGCGCACTTCTTGAGTAAATTGATTTAGTTTGGAATATTGCTCACTTTTTGAATATATGGGTTGGTTAGGTAGAAAAAGTGCACTCTTGTTCAATATATATTTGGTTGGGTAGGAGCAGTTTACACTTTTTGAATATATGGGATGGATAGGTAGGAACTTGTTGAGTGTATGGGTTGGTTAGGCAGTTGGGTGTATGGATTGTTTAGGTATATGTAGTGCTCACTTTTTCAGTATATGGGTTGTTCAGTTCGGAACGGTGCATCAGGCCCGCACCTAGAAAATTCTGGGCCCCAGGCAGCTGACAGAGTTCGGGCCCCTTTCGTGTTTCAAATATGTGCGTATATGTGCCTATCTAGCTCGGGCCTCTGACAAGTGGTTGTTCCCCCCCCCCCCAGGTGCGAGCATGGGTGCATGGGTGCATAGTTGTTGAGTACAAGAGTTGGTTGGATAGGAGCAGTGCTTGCGTATATGGGTGAAAGCTGGAAGTGTAGGTGTAATAGATACGTCCATTTCTGTGTAGCTAAAAGAGGGCTTATTGAATTCCGCCCGTTTTTCTTGATTCAAAAATCACGGAAAGGATTTTTTTTTAAAAAAAAAACACGAAAAAATGAATAGGAATGCGGGTGTGTGTGTGAAAATTATGGTTCATCAAAAATTTTCTGCTCCACATTTCTTATACGAAAGTCTTAACTTGATCACTTCATGAAATGGTTCCAAAATTTTATGTGAAATACGTGCAGTCGCAAAGGTACTACTGATTCATATTTTGCATGATAAATTGATAATATTGCAACAAATAAAAATAATTATGTTACTGAGACAGATGTTATTTTTTCAGAACCGTTGTTATTAATGGACAGCTACGTGTAACATTATTACGGCTTTAGTAAGGATGAAAACCCAAATAAAAAGGAACACAGAACAACATACTTACGCTAAAGTAAGTATCAAAAACACTGAGTTTAAATAATCTACTTCACAACACATTCTTATAAAACAACTGGGACATTTCACCTGCAAATTAGGTACGTACTCTTTTGCTGTTGTCTTTTTTTGCAACAATCGAACTATATATTTTCCAATTATGCTGTAAAAACGTAAATATAATTTCTATGATTTAAATAATTGTACGACATAATGGCATACTGTGAAATCACTTTACTCCAATCTAGTTAAAACACGTCTATGGCTATTATAGTTGTTTATACGGATTTTTACTCTCTCATGGTAATATAATGATTTCTGTGCTCCTTTTGCAGCAATAAAATGGGCAAGCTGAAAGCTATAGATCAGCACTGTAGTAAAGTTGTTTTCAAATATCGAGGACTGGTTCTCCACGAATTCACTGGTCAAAATAAGGTACCAGACAAAACTTCACTGGAATTTTTAAATCATCTCTCTCTCTCTCTCTCTCTCTCTGCTCTCTCTCTCTCTCTCTCTCT